>WNGS01001312.1:2474966-2496886 GCA_020271785.1 Procambarus virginalis | reverse complement strand
AAATTATATGAACATGTTTGCTGATGATGCTAAGATAATAGGAAGGATAAGAAATTTAGATGATTGTCATGCCCTTCAAGAAGACCTGGATAAAATAAGTATATGGAGCACCACTTGGCAAATGGAATTTAATGTTATAAATGTCATGTTATGGAATGTGGAATAGGAGAACATAGACCCCACACAACCTATATATTATGTGAGAAATCTTTAAAGAACTCTGATAAAGAAAGAGATCTAGGGGTGGTTCTAGATAGAAAACTATCACCTGAAGACCACATAAAGAATATTGTGCAAGGAGCCTATGCTATGCTTTCTAACTTCAGAATTGCTTTTAAATACATGGATGGGGATATACTAAAGAAATTGTTCATGACTTTTGTTAGGCCAAAGCTAGAATATGCAGCTGTTGTTTGGTGCCCATATCTTAAGAAGCACATCAACAAACTGGAAAAGGTGCAAAGACATGCTACTAAGTGGCTCCCAGAACTGAAGGGTAAGAGCTACGAGGAAAGGTTAGAAGCATTAAATATGCCAAAACTAGAAGACAGAAGAAAAAGAGGTGATATGATCACTACATACAAAATAGTAACAGGAATTGATAAAATCGACAGGAAAGATTTCCTGAGACCTGGAGCTTCAAGAACAAGAGGTCATAGATATAAACTGGCTAAACACAGATGCCGAAGAAATATAAGAAAATTCACTTTCGCAAACAGAGTGGTAGACGGTTGGAACAAGTTGGGGGAGAAGGTGGTGGAGGCCAAGACCGTCAGTAGTTTCAAAGCGTTATATGACAAAGAGTGCTGGGAAGACGGGACACCACGAGCGTAGCTCTCATCCTGTAACTACACTTAGGTAATTACACACACGACGGGACACCACGAGCGTAGCTCTCATCCTGTAACTACACTTAGGTAATTACACACTACAAGAGAGTAGGCAGATATGTAAAAGGGAAAGATCGACCTTTGAGGATCACCCTAAATGGTGCCAAACAGATGGAAGAAGTACTAAGGAATGCTAGAAAATTACAAAGTGATGAGGATGGGAAAGTGTGGTCGTTAAGACGAGATCTTTCAAAAGAAGATAGAGAGAAGCTGAAACTGAACCTCGCCGAGGCAAAACGTTTAAATAAGAGCAGGAATGAAGAAGAAATCAATTCTTTTTTCTACAAAGTGATAGGGGTAGGCAGACCAGTAAAGTGGTACATAAAGGCAAACCAACAAAATCATTAGAAAAAGGGGGAGTGAAAAATAAGAAGAGGGGAACAAGTTCCTGAAGATTGCATACACCAACATAGATGGAGTAAGATCAAAGATACTGGAGTTAAGTGATGTAATACAGCTGCAGACACCAGACATTGTTGCACTCACGGAGACAAAACTTGAAGATGTTATTTTAAATGAGGTCATATTCCCAAGGGGCTACTCAATTTGGAGACGGGACAGAAAAATTAGGAAAGGCGGTGGCGTTGCTGTGCTGGTGAAAGAACACCTAAAGGTGAACAAATAATGACTGCCAATCCACAAGAAGTTGACATAATAGCACTAGAGATCTGCCATGAGGATGATAAACTAATGATCATAAATGCATATAGTCCACCGCTAAGCAGCACATGGTCAAAGGAGGAGCTAGATAGTAAACGAGAAGGTCTTATAACAATAATGAGAGAGATCATAGCGAGAGCGGATAACGATAGTTCACGACTGTTGATAGTCGGCGACTTCAACTTGAAATCCATAGACTGGGAAGCATATGAAGCTAAAACAGAAGATTTCTGGACCTGTAAATTTGTAGACCTCATCCTGGAAACATTCTTGTATCAACATGTTAAACAAGCTACGAGGATGAGGGAAGGGGACGTTCCCTCCATGCTAGATTTGATATTTACCAGGAAGGAGGAAGAAATATTTGACATTCAGTACCTTCCTCCCTTGGGTAAAAGTGACCATGTCTTTTTGGGAATAAAGTATGCAATGCGTTATAATCTGGAAGAAAATATGAAGGTTGATGCAATTGAAAAACCTGACTTTAGGAGAGGACATTATGGCAACCTTAGAAAAATTTTAGGAGTATAATTGGACAGACTTGTTGCTAGGCAAGGAAGTGAATGAGATGTATGTCAAGTTTTGTGAAATATATGATAAAGGCACAAAAAAATTTATAAGAAAAACAGAGATGCAGAACTAGGAAACAGGATTGGTTCAACAGAAAGTGCGAGAGGGCCAGAAACCAAAAGACACAAAAATGGAATCAATACAGGAAGAGGCCAAATTCCCAAACATACCAGCGATACAAAGATGCGAGAAACAACTACACGGCAGTGAGGAGAGAGGCAGAAAGAAATTTTGAAAAAGGGATTGCAGACAAATGTAAAACAGAACCAGGTCTATTCTATAAATTCATAAACAACAAATTGCAGGTAAAGGATAATATTCAGAGGTTGAAAATTGGAAATAGATTCACAGAAAATGAAAAGGAAATGTGTGAAACATTAAACGAAAAGTTCCAAAGTGTGTTTGTACAAAATGAAATCTTCAGGGAACCAGACACAATAAGAATTCCAGAGAACATAGAGCACATAGAGGTGTCTAGAGATGAAGTGGAAAAAATGCTCAAGGAGCTAAGTAAGAACAAAGCAGTTGGTCCAGATGGAGTTTCACCATGGGTTCTGAGAGAATGTGCACCTGAGCTCAGCATTTCACTTCAACTGATTTTTCAGGCATCCCTGTTTACAGGAGTTGTAGCTGATGTGTGGAAAAAGGCTAACATAGTTCCAATCTACAAAAGTGGAAGCAGGGAAGACCCCTTAATTATAGACCTGTATCATTGACAAGTGTAATAGTCAAAATATTGGAAAAATAATTAAAACTAAATGGGTAGAACACCTGGAGAGAAATGATATAATATCAGACAGACAGTATGGTTTTCGATCTGGAAGATCCTGTGTATCGAATTTACTCAGTTTCTATGATCGAGCAACAGAGATATTACAGGAAAGAGATGGTTGGGTTGACTGCATCTATCTGGACCTAAAAAAGGCTTTCGACAGAGTTCCACATAAGAGGTTGTTCTGGAAACTGGAAAATATTGGAGGGATGACAGGTAAGCTTCTAACATGGATGAAAAATTTCTGACTGATAGAAAAATGAGGGCAGTAATCAGAGGCAATGTATCAGACTGGAGAAATGTCACAAGTGGAGTACTACAGGGTTCAGTTCTCGCACCAGTGATGTTTATTGTCTACATAAATGATCTACCAGTTGGTATACAGAATTATATGAACATGTTTGCTGATGATGCTAAGATAATAGGAAGGATAAGAAATTTAGATGATTGTCATGCCCTTCAAGAAGACCTGGACAAAATAAGTATATGGAGCACCACTTGGCAAATGGAATTTAATGTTAATAAATGCCATGTTATGGAATGTGGAATAGGAGAACATAGACCCCACACAACCTATACATTATGTGAGAAATCTTTAAAGAATTCTGATAAAGAAAGAGATCTAGGGGTAGTTCTAAACAGAAAATTATCACGTGAGGACCACATAAAGAATATTGTGCGAGGAGCCTATGCTACGCTTTCTAACTTCAGAATTGCTTTTAAATACATGGATGGTGATATACTAAAGAACTTGTTCATGACTTTTGTTAGGCCCAAGCTAGAATATGCAGTTATGTGGTGCCCATATCTTAAGAAGCACATCAACAAAATGGAAAAGGTGCAAAGACATGCTACTAAGTGGCTCCCAGAACTGAAGGGCAAGAGCTACAAGGAGAGGTTAGAGGCATTAAATATGCCAAAACTAGAAGACAGAAGAAAAAGAGGTGATATGATCACTACGTACAAAATAGTAACAGGAATTGATAAAATCGACAGGGAAGATTTCCTGAGACCTGGAACTTCAAGAACAAGAGGTAATAGATTTAAACTAGCTAAACACAGATGCCGAAGAAATATAAGAAAATTCACTTTCGCAAATAGAGTGGTAGACGGTTGGAACAAGTTAGGTGAGAAGGTAGTGGAGGCCAAGACCGTCAGTAGTTTCAAAGCGTTATATGACAAAGAGTGCTGGGAAGACTGGACACCACGAGCGTAGCTCTCATCCTGTAACTACACTTAGGTAATTACATATACATACATACATACATACTGGAGACACTCGATTATTCGGGATTCGAACATCCGGAAAATGCCCTTATATGGCCAAAATCATGACCGGATAAAGTTATCTCAATATCCAGGCAAAATGTCCGTGGGAGCCGGATAAAAGCTGGTTTAGTCAGATAAAAGTCGCAGCCGGTTAACTTGCTGCCGATGTTACACCATCCGGACAGTCAGCCGGATAAGCATTGAATTGTCCGGATATGAAAGCCATGGGGCGGGCCGTACTGTATTAATCCCGTCTGGCTGTGACTCAAGGTGCATGCTGGAGGAGGGGGAGGGGTGGGTGGGTGTGTTGGGAGGGTGGGAGGAGAGCGCCGGGAGGGACCACCTGGGTATGGGAATTACCATTAATTTAGAACAATTTACCATAATCAAAAACAAAAGAAATACTTGTAATTATGTAATAACAAATATGTAAGTAACCTAAAAACAATGTGCACAGACTGAAGTTTCCTTCAAAAATATTGTGAGTTTTTCCTCCTGGCGGCCTACGTAACTTGCAATAGCTGCCCCAAGTGGACCTGTCCAACACTGGTCAACCCATGTGCTCCTGTCCCTCATGTTATACCACGTACCGCGCCATTAGGAAAATATTTTTTAAATAAGTTTATTTCATGATAACTTTGACATTTTTGGCCAAGACTAGTCTGGTAGCAGCATCAATCGCTCTGGAGGTGTTAAGAGGAAGAAGGTTGTCCTAACAATTAAAGACAAGTTACGTGTTACATACCTCAACCAGTGTGGCATCACAGGCAAGCAAGAGCCTTTATAAGTGAGGCGCAAGCAAGCACCTTCAACAAGTGAGGCATCACAGACAAGCCGATGTCGAAGATATATAAGAAAATTCACTTTCGCAAACAGAGTGGTAGACGGTTGGAACAAGATAGGTGAGAAGGTGGTGGAGGCCAAGACTGTCAGTAGTTTCAAAGCATTATATGACAAAGAGTGTTGGGAAGACGGGACACTACGAGCATAGCTCTCATCCTGTAATTACACTTAGGTAATTACACACAAGAACGTACATAACGGACAGCATTCAGAAACTTGTGTAAGGAATCATTCAGATCTTTGTATACCACCTATGTCAGGCCAATCCTGGAGTATGCAGCCCCAGCATGGAGTCCATATCTAGTCAAGGATAAGACCAAACTGGTAAAGGTTCAAAGGTTTGCCACCAGACTAGTACCCGAGCTGAGAGGTATGAGCTACGAGGAGAGACTATGGGAATTAAACCTCACTTTGCTGGAAGACAGAAGAGTTAGGGGGGACATGATCACCACATTCAAGATTCTCAAGGGAATTGATAGGGTAGATAAAGACAGGCTATTTAACACAAGGAACACACACACTAGGGGAACACAGGTGGTGGAGGCCAAGACCGTCAGTAGTTTCAAAGCGTTATATGACAAAGAGTGTTGGGAAGACGGGACACACCGAGCGTAGCTCTCATCCTGTAACTACACTTAGGGAATTACAGGTGGAAACTGAGTACCCAAATGAGCCACAGAGATATTAGAAAGAACTTTTTTAGTGTCAGAGTGGTTGACAAATGGAATGCATTAGGAAGTGATGTGGTGGAGGCTGACTCCATACACAGTTTCAAGTAATTACCTAAGTGTAATTACCTAAGTGTAGTTACAGGATGAGAGCTACGCTCGTGGTGTGTCCCGTCTTCCCAAGTGTAGATATGATAGAGCCCAATAGGCTCAGGAACCTGTACACCTGTTGATTGATGGTTGAGAGGCGGGACCAAAGAGCCAGAGCTCAACCCCCGCAAGCACGATTAGGTGAGTACACCACACAACACACACACACACACATGGGGGGGCCAGGTGGCCTGGTGGATATCGCGCAGGACTTGTAACTTGATTCTGTGGCGCGGTTTCGATTCCCGCACCCGGCAGAAACAAATGGGCAAAGTTTCTTTCACCCTGAATGCCCCTGTTACCAGCAGTAAATAGGTACCTGGGAGTTAGTCAGCTGTCACTGGCTGCTTCCTGGGGTGGTGTGTGGTGTGTGTGGTGTNAAATCAGGAGTACTGGAGAACAAGCAGAGAAACTCTCTCGCAAGACTCCGGGTCAAGGTGTCAGGGACCAACAGGCAGCATGATGAGGAGGAAATGGCGACTGTCACCTAGAGACAAAGGCACAGCAACCAACGATCCCGTACAAGACGGGTTGGTACCCGGAAGACACATGCAATGGTCTCCCGAGCCCAGACAGGGGTTTCCAGGGCCCGTAGGTTAGCAACTACGGGAAGCCCGGGCAAGGTGTTGCTAACCGGTTAAGAAACCCGAAAACAAGGGTAAAGATTAATACTGAAAAACCCCTGGGACGTGTACAAGCACGGGGGCCTAGCAGAGGGCTGCCAAACACTACTAGTGGAACTATAGCCACACTATGCAGACCCCCACCAGGCAAGAAAATAAAAACAAAAGAAAAACCCCGCAAAAGTACACCGTCCCCAGAGGCAACAGGAACCGGCCGCCGCGTAGGTGGCAGGCAGTGCAACACCTTGGCGCCCTAACCAGCACAACACCAACTCCCTACCCAAGGCCAAACAAGGGCCCCAAGCCCCAGCTGGCCCCAAGGGCGAGGCAAATGCCGAGCAGCAGAACCCCTACGGGAGCGGTTCCCGAACGCCCCAGAGAAGATAACCCTGACACGCAAGGGCAGTACTCACAGGGCGCCTAGGGAAGGGAACCCCTAGACTCATGCAGCCCCGGCACTGATGAAATACTCCTGGCCACCGCAAACCACAAAAACAGCAGAGAAAGCCACACGAGGCAAACACCGCCAAGAATTTGAGGCCAGAGAAGCGTGTATCCCGGTTGACACTAGCTTACGAACTGACGGCAGCCGGCGCGGTGAGGTCCGGGGCCCCCCCTCCCCCTCCCGGGGAGGGGAGGGGGGCTGCGCGGACAACCGGCGCGGCAGTAAAGTGATGTTTGATTGTTTTCCTTGTGATTGTAGGGAGTTTTTCTACCTCTCTGTTCGGTTTGTTGTAGTTTTCTACCATGTGGGGTTTGTTTTGTTACGCCTACCTTTCTGGGTGCCTAACCCGGTCGATGGCAGATAAGGAAAACCCCCAACCATATGGGGTTTTCCAGGGCCATTGCTCCCTGAAACCTCTCTGAAGGGGCCAGGTTCTGGCGCTGGTCCCTGGTAGGTCTGAACTCCATAGCTAGTGTCCCGGTCTAACATAACATACATTAGCCCGATAAGCTCCAGGAGCCGTAGGGGCTCCCCACAGAAAAAATGAATTTTATACAAATATTTTTTTGTTGGACTCTTTTTCGAGTCAAATCCTCGGTCTTGAGGGAAAAATTGCTGACTCGTTTAAGCACCACGAGAGTGCGAAAGTGTTAAATTAATTACAGACCTGAATTATTGACAAGTGTAGCTGTCAAAATATTGGAAAAATAATTAAAACCAAATTGGTAGAACACCTGGAGAAACATACATACTGTAATAACAGACAGTATGGTTTCATGTAGGAAGATCCTGTGTAATGAATCTACTTTCTTTCTGCGATAGAGTCACACAGACTTTACAGGAAAGAGATGGTTGGGTTGACTGCATTTATCTGGACCTAAAAAAGATTTCCGACTGAGTCCCACAAAAGAGGTCGTTCTGGAAACTAACATACTGGAGGAGTGACAGGGAGGTTTCTAACAAGGATGAAAAATTTTCTAACCGACAGAAAAATGAGGGCAGTAATCAGAGGCAATGCATCGGACAGGAAAAACGTCCCAAGTGGAGTACCACAGGGTTCAGTTCCTGAACCTTGGAACTTTGTAAAAAAAATTTAAAACATTGCAAAGTTTGTAACCTGAACCAATAGTGTTCATTGTCTACATAAATGATCTACCAGAAGGAACACTGCATTATGTGAACATGTTTGTTGATGATGTTAAGGTACTAGGGAAGATAAACATAGATTACAATCATGGCCTTCAAGACGACCTGGACGAAACTATATGGCGCACCAACTGGCAAATGGAATTTATTGTGATTAAATGCCACATTATGGAATGTGGAATAAGAAAAATAGGCCTCACACAACTTACAAATTATGTGAAAAAGCTTTTAAAGAATTCTGATAAGAGAAAGGTCTAGGGGTGGTTCTAGGTAGAAAACTGTCACATGAGGACCATATAAAGAACATTGTGCAAGGAGCCTATGCTATGCTTTCCAATTTCAGAATGGCTATACATACATGGACGGTGAAATATTGAAGAAAATATTCATCACATTTGCAGAGACCAAAGTTAGAATATCCAGTACTTGTATCAATTTCCTTATCTCAAAAAACACATCAACAAAACTGGGAAAGGTGAAACAGCATGCAACTAAACTGCTTCCAGAACTGAAAGACAAGAGCAACAAGGAGAGGTTAGAGGTGTTAAATATGCCAAATCTACAACATAGAAGAAAATGAGGCAATATGATCATAACATACAAATAGTAAAGAGAATTGACAAGATTGAGAAGAAGAATTCTTGAAACCTGGAACCTCACTAATAAGTGGTCATAGATTTGAGCTAAACAACGCTGCCGAAAGAGCATCATAAAGTTCACTTTCACACAGTGGTAGATGGTTAGAATAAGTTGAGGTGGTGGTGGTGGAGGCCAAACCCGTCGGTAGTTTCAAAGCGTCATACGACAAAAGAATGCGGGGAAGATGGGACACCACAAGAATACTGTGGATCTTATCCTGTAATTTCACTTACAACTAAGTGCTTTCTACTCTCCCAAACATCTACATTAACCTAACATTTCCATTACTACTGTAACCATCTACTCTATAAACATTTCAATACCATCTATACTATTTCTACTTTGTTGTCTACTCCTTAATATTTCCCTACTCTCTAATTCACTAAAACATCTACAGTACTACCATTTATTCTAAAACCTCTACCAGCTACTATTTTAAAATCTCCCTACTATGTACTTCTACTCTGCATGATCTCCCATCTACAACTCAATTCTCACCATTAGCTTTTACATGATTTCATCTACATCTACTTTACTTTTCTTACCTTTATTCTCACACTGCAGTCCAGAAGCATCAATTATTAATGAGAATGATAAAATGTATGTCAAAATCTACTTACTGGATGTCGGAATCCTCGGGGTCTGCTTTCATTACCATTTGATCCATAATTTGGTCCCCAGGAGCCCACTACCACACCAGCTACTTGAAGCTGACCACCACCAGAAAACATCCTTCCCACTCCACCACCTGTAATTACAAAAATAATGCACTCAGAATTTTATTGTTACGAACAGCTGACGAAAGCAGCAAATTGACAGCAGGTAAATTAGCACTTGGATATGAGTTTGCACTGACAAAACATCTCTTCAGTTAAACTTTCCTTGACTTTCTTACCAATAAACTTTCATCTGGTGCACTACTGTCATTCAGTCATCTTAATTCAGTTTAAATTTTTGTATTACTTTCTCCATGTTATTCTTCATTATACAGTAGTTCCAACATCAATACTTATCTTCAGTAATCATATTTTCTGTGGCTCGTTGATAGACCTGATTTACATCTGATTGAAGATTTTCCGTTTCCTCTATATTGTCTTGTATAGCAGCAACATCACTGGAGGGAGAGACAAGGAAGTGGTCCGAGAGTCCCACACAAGACCCAGCCAAGTTCAAACCTTAGAGGGAACCAAATGGCACTTCCTCCAGTTCACCAAGAACTAGAACCCGTGAGCTGGGAAAGAACCAAATCCCTGGCGAGCAGACACGTGGACTGGCTGGAAGCCCAGACCAGCCAGTTGTCAACATAAGCCAGAGCCAAATCTACGAACAGACGCAAACGGGTCATCACGACCCGGGTAAGGCGTGTAAAAACGCGAGCCACAAGATTCAAACCGAATGGAAGGCAACGAAAGCAGCAAGCTTACAACTCCACGACAAAACTGAGCCAGTCCCTGAACCCACATGAATTGGGACATGCTAATACTCGTCCCTGAGGTCCAGGAACACCATCCAAGCACCCGATTCCAAAAGCAGCCGGACCTGGGACAGAGTCGTCATCCGAAAAGATGAGCAAAAGACTCAGGGCAGGGAAACCCACCTGAGGGATGCAGTTGTTTCGACCACACCCAAGCGTACCCACTCCAGGATGACTCAACAAAGTGCAGGGAAAGAGGCCTGCCCCGCCAGCCCTGAAGGACAAAGAGCCACCTAACACCACCGCAGGCTGGAGGAAACGACCCGAAACGCCTATGAATCAGGCAAAAGCAAACAATGTGAGCCTCTCCCCCATCTCCCCGTCAATGGGGCGAACCACGAAAGGGCTGATGACCCTTATGAAAGCCCGACCAATGCTCAAAGTGAGCACTGCACCGACCAGACACTGACTGCACCACATTAGGGGCCGACCTCGAATCTGGCACCACTGGCTTACGACGACCGAAGGAACCCCGAAACCTGGCACGACGCACGACACTTCCGAGCAGGACCCCTCCCCAGAGAACCAAGTAGTCCAACATAGGCTGGCAACTACCTTGAGCTTATCTTGAGATGATTTCGGGGCTTAGCATCCCCGTGGCCCGGTCCTTGAATCGGCCTCCTTTTTGTTACACAAAACAAAAAAGCTGCTTGCAGAAAATGCACCACTGCAGACTCTGCAAACAGCAACGGACCAAAAAGGGACGAAAATCAAAGAGCCAGGGACCAAGCAGATTGCACAAAGTGGACGAGCACTGCCTGTCGGTATGCGAGGCAAGAAGCAAAGAACAGACACACCGCTTCAAACAACTTCAACAAGGCAGCTGACGCCCGAGCTGCCGAGGCAAACGCACCAGACGTTGGCCTGGAACCCAGCTCCTCCACATCCTCCTCGAGCCAGTCTGAAGACAGATTCAGCAGAAAAAGAAGCACAAGACCGAAGCGAAATGCCCACGGGCTCGCAAATCTTAATGACCAGAGACGCTGAATGGGAGGGAACCTGTACGTGAAGCTGTACATGGCTGACATCCCAAGGAAGCACAGGAGCGAACAAGCACACATTGAGGTGCTCAAACTTACCCCCCAGGTAAACCTGAACGACCGTAGTCAACTCCTGCCACTCAAGCGTGCGGGTCCAACAGAACGCATGCCACACTCAACGAAAAGAAAGGGCAGTCTGCCAGCCAGGAAGACTCCGGCATCTCGTAACGCACCCAGAAATGAAAGAGGAGCCAAATTCAAAAGAAGGAGCCATTATCAAGGCATAATCTGGGTCTTGCATGGTAGGGAGGCCACAAGGGTCTTGCATAATCCGGATCTTGCGGGAGGCCACAAGGGCCTCCCGCAACCCCTTGAGGCGGGAAGCCAAAAACCTCCAGAAGGAGGGAACCGAGAAACCCAAGGGAACCCAAAACAGAGCCCGGGGAGGAGACGAACCCATACCAAGCTCATACAGGGAGGGGGAGATAGGAAAACCCCTCCACTTGTAACAACAAGCCCTGCGCCAAGGGTACAACACCCAAGCTAGGTCAAACAGGGCCCAGCTCCCCCAAGTCAACTCCTCCTCAGCCACAGGATTCTTAATTTCTACCATACCAAGTTGAAGACTTCATACACCTGTTTGGATGGACACTGGACAACCAGCAAGAATATGTACAACACAGCATAACTAGGAGTCAGCAGAGAGCAGATCCACCCAGTTGAAGATAAATCCATCAGAAATGCATTGTGATTAATTCTTAGGTTATGGTATGCACCCTGAACGAGCGTGTGACTAATGCAGCGAGACGTGGCAAGAGATCTTTGATCAATTGTTGTACAATGTTTCAAGGTCTAGACGGCATCTAATCTAATCCACCATAAATGGCGGGCAAGGTACCAGAAGTGTTAACATAAAGACTAATGTTGAAGGATGTAGCAATATAACCCATGGAGGATATCATCTATGTATGAAGAGATTATCATTATATTTTCATGCGTGTAGTATAATTTGATTTAATGACATGAGATTATGACCTTCCTCACTCTATGGCACATTATTAGTGAGCCAAGAGACTTACAAATGTTATTTATATATATAATTAAGCTATTTTCATGGGTATTAATTAATATGTTAATTTGAGGCTGCCAACTGATTGAGTTGTTGAACAAACATACCATATTAAATTGATAATTTGTAATCATTTTTGCTTAGGTAGTTACCAATTATATAAATCTATAGGTTGTGTAGGTATTTACGTGGAGGTTTATTTTAACTCCAGAGGAGATATTTACATACATGACATTAAACAGTATTCTGGAACAAAGTACTGTACAAGTGGCGAGCTTGGGCAAGCTAAAGGAAGGTATATTCAGAAGTTGTAGGAAATGTTATGAGAGAGGAATAGAAGTCCTTGGCTAGTTCTTGAGTAAATTCAAACAACAACTGAGTGGGGGGGGGGAGAAGAATTAACACTTCCGCCCGCGTTTATGAAAAAAAACATCAGCCTTGTGCCCTCTGCGTTACGCGCGGCCAAGCAGTGAGACCGAAAAGTGTATACTCTTTTTACTGTCCTGACACTAATTGTAGGCGTACGTATTTAAATTTGGTATCACTGTGTTCGCAATAGAATTGTCTATAAGAACATACGTATAAAATGCCGTCAAATCATAAGGCATATCAACACCAAATAAAAAACTATTGACATCACTTGCCAAGAGCGCCAAACAGCAACAAAATGTTTCCATTCTCTAATGGTTGTGAAGCCCACAGTTGTCCTACATCGTTAATTTTGGTATCATTGGAATCGCAATTAAATTCTCTGTACGGACATATGCATATAAATATAGAATCAATGTCGCAACCGACCCACAAGACGGTGGGAAGTGGCTGAAGTGTTACCCGCGGCGGCATATCGGGGCCATATCGGCGAAATGTGTATATTCAATTCACTGTCCTGACATTATTTTTGGATGTACATATTTAATTTTTGTACCAATGTGTTCGCAATAGAATGTTCTATAAGACATAAGTATAAACCATCACATAAGGATGCATTCGACCGGCAACAAACATAAAAAGTACGTCGATCGTACTCGTCGTGTCAATAATACAATTGTTATACAAAGATGATTCACTGCTATGCAGTTTTCGTTAATAAGCTCTTCGGTTATTAGAAAAAACGTAAATTTCATGGCGAACATTTTGAGACTATCCAAAATAAAATCTAATAATAAATAAAATTTATACAATTATTTAACCGTTCGACGCAAGGACTCGTCCGGCAGGCAGAATCAGGAGAAAAGATTGGACTCTAACGCTCGTCGGCAAGGCACGAAAGTGTTAAACTTAAGATAATTGTGATAAGAGGGGTATCCGAGTATCTACAGCTGAGAGACGTCTTCTCATGACTTCAACAGCAGACATGACAACAGGTGCGTCGATGTGAATTTCCCCCCACAATCGAGGTGAGCCAATCTCCTAAGACATGAGACTTATCCAAGTATTCTTTAGCGTTGCTGGCATGACCGAGGTGTCAGTGGGGGGGGAGGGGTGGTACCTCTTGTTTCCTTTTTTATTTTTACCGTTGAGGAGGATTAGTGGAGACGGGTGCTCAAGGCTTCACATGGCTAAAGGCGATCCAGTTTGGCCCCCTGGTCTCTTGTTGCTGCTTGGTAAAAGCAGCACAATTATTTATATCTCCGTGTTAATGGTAATAGTAACCTCCCCTTCCCTTACACACACTAGAGATGTTGTGAGAAAATGCACACTATATAGATAAATATCAGAATCACATTTAGATATATGGACAGAGTAACAATCTGGTCACAACATTTGTGAGACCAAAATTGATATCTGCAGCAGTACAAGTGTGTGGTGCCTAAATCTCAAGAAGCAAATCAAAATATTAGGAAAGGTGCAATTACAGGCTACCAAATGGCTTCCAGAACTAAAAAACAAAGCTATGAGATGCTGGAGGCATTAAATATGCCAAAGCTAGAAGAAAGCAGGAAATAAAGGCAATATCACCACCACATACAAAACGTGACAGGATTCAACACAGTTGACATGAAGGAATTTTAGAAATTTGCAACTGTATGAACAAGATCCACAGATTCTACCTAAAGAAACAAGGGTGTCATAAACATGTACAAAAGTTCTCTTTTATGAACAGAGTTGTAGATGGTTGGACCAATTTAATTGAGAAGGTATGGATGCCAAAATTACCAGTAGTTTCAAAGCATCATACGACAAAGATTGTAGGCAAGACGAGACACCACTAGCATAGCATTTGTTTGTTAACTACACTCAGGAAGAACTCTGACTAACTTGGCTAATGCAGCATCATAAAAACCCTACTTTATAATGATAAAACTGCTTTTAACTCCTTCACTTTCTTATGGGGTTAGGATAAGGCAACAAAAACCACGAGTCTTCAAACATTTTCAAATTAGATAATCCTTACCCGTGTGTGTGTTGGTCCTACCTGGTGCCCCTCGTCCTCTACCCCTGCCAGCGTAGTGGGAAAAACCAGGATATGGAGGAGGGGGGCCTACTTTATGAGTCCCAACCCCAGGCATTGGTTGCATTGGTGGGTGGGCAAACTCTACCCTTATACCCTCCAGGATAGCCTGTCTGCATCTTTCAACTTTGGCCACCAGGTCTATTTCTCCATCACATACCTAGAGGGAACAATTGACTGACATCAGATTTTTTTTTAAATTAGTGGGTAAAATTATTGGCAGCCAATTCCTAATGGAGCTCATAAGTGGAAAAATCTGAGAAAATATTCTAATCTTGAAAAATATATACATACAGTATAAAGTAAACATCATGGGCAAATCCTGGGCTCAACTCTGTGATCCCATAACAAATTCTCGTCCATCAATATCACCTTAGCTGACGCTTCTCACAACTCTCAACATTCACACAGATCACCACACCTCTCTCTATACACAACTAAGTTTAACATTCCCAAACATATACTGTACTGTATTACAAAACCTCAAAAAGATGTATGAATAACCTATTGATTGTAAATATAATTAGGTTACTGAACTTTATATTGAAAGTTAATTAATGCAAATATGACTCATTTCACCACTTTATTAAAAAAATTGACAAATTAATTTAAAGTTGCAGTACAGGGTACATATGTTCAATATTGCAACATATACATACATATTTATCCCTTAACCCTTAACATGCTCGGGGTCTAATATCCTGCTATCCGCACAGGCGCATGTCATTTTGAAAAAAAAAAAAATAAATTTTTTCTTCCTAACCTGTTAATTTGTATTCACTGATCACGGGAAAAATAATACAAAAATCGTAAGTGCCATATATTGCCCGCTATAGGGCGGGGAAGTCTGGCAAATTATAGGTGCTGACTCAGCATGCGTCCCAGGCGGTCTGTTGCTCGCCAGCTGTCAGGCCAGAGTTGCAACAAAGAGATAATTACCTAATTATTTCAATGTCTCTGATTGATGTTTCATAGTTTTTTTGCTGTAATATTATTCAATAGTGTGTAGTTTGATATATTTATATAATAAAATGAGTGAATCATTGCTGTACTCGAAAATATGGTGTACATATTGTTGATTCAGTCATGTTCATCAATCAGTGAACAAATCCTTTGTCGGTTATTACACTATAAGCACAGGTTATATATAAGTATCTGCATGTTTTGTTCACTATAACGAACCACTAAGTAGCTATTATGAGTCAAAAAGTAACGAGGAGTGACCGCCGTATACCAGCCAGCCACTCCCGCCCTCCCTCCAGTCATCTGACTCACCCACATTCTCCTCCCACAATACTGTTTTTGCTATAATTCACTATATACAGACGGTATATATAAGTATCTACATGTTTTGTTCACCATAACTGTACATCTAAGCTTGTATGGTGAGTAAAGTCACAAAGACATAGGACCTAACACAGTCAGCTGATGGCTGCCTCCCTCAAGGCCAGATACACTAATATTTCTCCTCCAACAAAACTGTGTGGTGTTATTACACTATATACACACATTATAAATAAATATCTACCTGTTTTATTCACCATACTTGTACAAATAAACTGGTATGGTGCCCAAAGACTATCGTGGTAACCAGTAAACAACACCGTCGTCTGCACGGTGGCGTCGTGCAGACGACGCCACCGCCCTCACCAAAATGGCGGCTCCAAACCTTCTCTTGCTGTTTATACCCTCTATACACACGTTATATATAAGTATCTACATTTGTGTTCACTATAGCGAACCACTAAGCTGGTATGTGAGTGCAGTCAATAAAAGTGGCCACACACAGTCAGAAAACATCGCCACCACCCTCCCTCCCACAGCATTACTCCTCCCTCCATGGCGCACAGCGCTAAATATCATCGCAATCCTGCTATTATCAGAACCCTGGTCACTTTTATCACAGTCAGGGGTCTTCTGTAATAATATCATCGCTACATAATAGCATGAACAAGTATATTATGGCATTTTTAGGCGATGCTGTGGTCACAAGCTGAACAGCAGTGCTGTGAGCTCATGCTGCGTGCGTCAGGCTTGGTAGCTTACGCGATACTGAGGCCCCTAACACCTGGGAGTTTGGCCCACGATTTTTTTAAAAACGGCGTCTGTTTACAAGAGCCCTGATGAAGGTGTGGTGAACCCCGTGTATCCGCGGGCCGTTTAAATCTTGCGTAGTGCTCCAACACTTCATATGAAGTGAAGAGCAGTCGACTGGTAAAACGCCTAGCACTTCATATGAAGTGATGCGCACTTTAAGGGTTAAGCTGTTAAGGAGTCCTGAGGAGATTTACACCCCTGTGCGCTAGAAAAAACAAAATTCTAAAAAATAATTTCGTCTTCTAAAAATGTTAATTTGTGTTCCTTGAACATGGGAAAAATACAAAAAAAAATCGTAGGTGACATATTTTGGGCGCAATAGGCCGAGGAAGTCTGGCAAAAAGTGGGCGTTGACAGAGCGGTCGCCAGAGCCGGTCAGCGTCACCCGAGCTGACAGGTGAGAGTTGCCACAAAGATATTATCACCTAATTATTTCAATGTCTATGATTGATTTTTTCTTAGTTTTTTTTTGCAGTAATATTATTCAATAGTGTGTATTGTGATATATTTATATAATAAAAGGGGCGAATCATTGCTATACTCAAAAGTATGGTGCGCATATTAGTGATTCAATTATTATGTTCATAAAACAATAAACAAACAGTCTTGCTGTTATTACACTATATACACAGGTTATATATAAGTATCTGCATTTTTTTCACCATAACGAACCCCTAAGTTGGTATTGAGAGTCGAAAAGCAACGAGGAGTGACCGCCACACACCAGCCAGCCACTCGTTGCCACTCCTTCAACAACGCCTCACTTGCCCACTTTCTCTTCCCACCATCCTGTTTTTTATTTTATTCACTATATACAGACGTTATATATAAGTATCTAGATGTTTTGTTCAACACAACCGTACAACTAACCTGATGTAGTTAATTCAGGCACTAAGAGTAGTCGCTACACACACACAATCAGCTGGCGGCTGCCTCCCACACTCATTCAAGTTCACACACACTAAAATTTCTCCCCCAAACAATACCGTTTGTGGTGTTATTACAATATATACAGACGTTATATATAAGTATCTATATGTTTTGTTCACCACAACTGTACAACTAAGCTGATATAGTTAGTTCAGGCACTAAGAATCGTTGCTACACACAGTCACCTGGCGTCTGCCTCCCTCACTCATTCAAGGTCACACGTACTAAATTTCTCCCCCAACAATACTGTTTGCAGTGTTATTACACTATATACACACATTATATATAAATATCTACATGTTGTATGCACCGTAACTGTACACCTAAGCTTGTAGGGTTCCTAAAGAGTATAGTGGCCACCCTCCACACAGCCAGACAAGTCATGCAGACAATGCCACCTCCGTCACCCAAATGGCTCCTCCCAACATAATCCCTTTTGCTGTTATTACACTAATATACACATTACATATAAGTATCTACATTTGTGTTCACCACAGAGAACCACTGAGCTGGTATGGTGAGTGCAGACAATAACAGGTAGCCACACAGTCAGTAAACAATGCTATCTCCCTCCGTCCCTCAGCATCACTCCTCCCACAGTGCTAATTATCACAACAATGCTGCTATTATCAAAATCCTGGTCATTTTTATCACAGTCAGGAGTCATCTGTAATACGATCATCGCTAAATAATAGCAGTTATATATTTATTTTACATTTTTCGGCGATGCTGTGGTTACAAGCTAAACAGCAATGCTGTTCGCTCATGCTGCGTGCTCCAGCCTTGGTTGCTTCAACAATACTGTGGCTCTCACACCAGAGAATATTGGCCACAATTTTTTTAAGTATGGTGTCTATTTACAAGAGCCCTGAGGAAGCTAATGTGAACCCCATGTAGCCGCGGGCCATTTGAATCGTGCCTGGCACCCTATGGCGTATATATATGCCATGTGCACCGTGGGACATGTTACTCATGGCGTATATATATGCCATGTGCAGTTTAAGGGTTAATCCTTGTTTCTTGAATACTTTAGCAATCTGATAAACCACTAACACAATGCGGCTTGTTGCAGTAATTAGTCTGATGACGCTAAAACGTGTCATCCCATCTCCAAATTTAGAATTTCCCTTTCTTCCTTTTTTTACAGTAATTGTGAGTAAACAACATGCCACTTCTAAAATAAACTAGAACAGTATGGGTGGAGCTTACGGCTGCCATACTGGGTGTGTGCGCTGACCAACCAGTGATCACCTCCATTGACCAAGTCTCAACAAAGCATTCCAGACCTGCAACTTTGTTTCATTCTAAATTGATCAATTGTGACATAACATTCTGTGGCTAATTATTTGAGATAGTGTTCATAAGGTCATAATAGAACAGAAAAGCCCCAAATTTATCACAACAACTGGCAAGAGTGTCAACCACCATCACCATAGTGCTCATAGGTTTTTCTTTAAAAAAAATTAAAAGGTTGACTCAATGTAAAATTAGTGCTTTGCTGAAGATTCAGAGCACGAGTACTATAATAATGGAGTACTGTACTGCAAACGTTTAATGTGTAATTCAACAGTTCGGAGAGCAGATGGATAAACTAACATCTAAACAACTAACGTCTAAACAACAATTGTTAAGTACAGTAAAATGTTGAAACATTTGTCTTTGTTCCAAAATATACTTGATAGTAGCAATGTTTTTCTCAACAATTTTTCCTGCACAGTAAACAGGCATGCACTCCCAGTATACGCAAGTATGTATTAACACTTTGGCGTCGTGATGACATTCGTGCAGTCATTAAAACAATACGCGTAGTTCGGGACATGACATTAACGCCGTCAACAGTTAATTTTTGCTTTTTCTTATTAGTAAGTATAAACATTGTGAAAGAGAGGGTTTAACATTGGGTTGTGTGCACACGGGAAATGTCCGGCCTACCTTGCGGTGTGCGTGGCCCGCCGGGCCAGGCAAAGTATTAATCACAAGATACATAATTAAAACATTAAGTCATACAAAATATACATTTTTTTGGGGGGGGGGAGGGGGAGCCCCTTGAGGCTTCCTGAAGCTTTTATCACTGATTCAGTGCCATGTTACTAGGTGCCATCAGTTATGGAGTTCTACTGGCATCCCACGAGCTTCTGACCACGAGCCAGAACCTGGCTCCCCCCCTCAGAGGCGCAGGGAGCTGTGGCCTATGGACACTTTACATCTAATCTTACTTGTCACCACCAGGAAAGGCACTCAGGAAGTTAAGCAAAACAACACTGACTATTGCAGGGTTAAAATGAGCCCACAGCCTCAAAATTGCCAAAAGAACTCCGCCAACAATGAAAACAAACCACCAAAAATTAGCGAAACTAGTATGAGCTAGTTTGCTGCACTTCCTCTATTCCCTCGCCTGAGTAAGGAGGGAGCCGGACTGGGTCAACTAGCCCACACCACTTGTTAGTTCTATTCTGATGGTGCCTGGTCACTGTTGTACTCGCTGACTCGTTTCCCATTTTCCAAGTGGTGTTTCGGCTTTGTGGCTGCTCTTATACATGGTTGTGTAAGTGTGTATTCAGTTCAAGTGTGCTTGAAGCAATATGTAATTACCTAAGTGTAGTAACAGGATGAGAGCTATGCTCATGGTGTCCCGTCTTCCCAGCACTCTTGTCATATAAAGCTTTGAAACTACTGATGGTTTTGGCCTCCACTCCCTTCTCACCGAACTTGTTCCAACCATCTAACACTGTTTGCAAAAGTGGATTTTTTTATATTACTTCGGCAGGTTTGTTTAGTTAGTTTAAATCTATGAACTCTTGTTCTTGAAGTTCCAAGTTTCAGTAATTCTTCCCTATCAATTTTGTTGATTTCTGTTACTATTTTGTATGTAGTGATCATATTGCCTCTTTTTTTTCTATCTTCTAGTTTTGGCATAATTAATGCCTTTAATTTACCACAGAATGGCATCCCCCCCTACCCTCAAGAGAAAGTTTGGAGCAGGAAAGCTTTGAAGGGAAAACCGTGAACCCTTGGCAGGCCCAAAAGGTTCAAATGACTCTGCTGATGAAGTGAATGAGACTACCCCAGGAGAAAGCCAAGCTTCACCTCAAGCTAAACCCTTGACCAAACTTCAAAACTCTTGGATGATTCAGAGCCAGAACCAGAATGTGAAGACCAGAAGCAGGGTAAACCACACCTGCAGAAGAGGAGGCACACACCTAGTCCAGTAGAAGGTCATCAACACTTCCACTTGTGAGTCACTAAACACCACTGGGGGGCTAACTGCTGGGCATCCTAATGATCACAATACCACAAACGCTTAACACCAGCAAATCTCGCACACAAAACGACAATAGCCCGATAGGTTTTCAAACTCGAAGCCAACTCCTGTCAAAGCAGACACCCAGAGAGAACAAACCTCACACGACTCTGGGTCGTAGGTGTCACCGACCCAGCAGGCAGCATGGCAGAGGAAGAGAGAATGATCATCCAGTACAGGGATGATGAGCACCCTTTGAGCTCGCATAAATCCAAGATCTATTTGGCTTTAATCAGATTCAATGTTTAGGTAGATGGGTTCAGCAGGGGACACGGGGCTGATTTAACCGCACAGTGCTGGGGGTATCCCATTACTGTACTATGATTACTAAATTGTCCTCACACTTCCGTGGAAATAAACATTTCATTCACTCAACAGCTCAGTCGATAGAGCTTAGGCCTCACACGCGTGGGGTCTGCAATTCGAGTCTCCTAGGGCCCAGGGGCCATATTCACGAAGTAGTTACGCAAGTACTTACGAACATGTACATCTTTCCTCAATCTTTGACGGCTTTGGTAACATTCATTAAACAGTTTACAAGCAGGAAAACTTCCCAATCGACTATTGTTACTGTTATACACAGCCTCCTGGTGCTTCGGAGCTCATTAACTGTTTAATAATTGTAAACAAAGCCGCCAAACATTGAAGAAAGATATACAGGTTTTAACTGCTTGGGTAACTTCTTTGTGAATCCAGGTCCCAGTGAATGAAACTATGATTAGCAATAAAGACAAAGTGGTTCACAACAGCTTTTATTGCATTAACGCATCATGCTTAGCTTGGACTTTTTCTCAAGTGTCAAGTTCTCATTGTTTATCTTCGCCTCTGCCTGCCTCTCTCACTCTCTCTGCCCCTCTCCTCTCTCTCTGCTCTCCCTCTCTCTCCCTATCTCTGCCCCTCTCTCATCTCTGCCTCCCTCCTCTCTTCTCTGCCCCCTCTCTC
>WNGS01001312.1:2447741-2464921 GCA_020271785.1 Procambarus virginalis | reverse complement strand
AATATGTACATCCAAAAATAATGTCAGGACAGTGAATTGAAATACACATTTCGCCGATATGGCCCCGATATGCCGCCGCGGGTAACTCTTCAGCCACTTCCCACCGTCTTGTGGGTCGGTTGCGACATTGATTCTATATTTATATGCATATGTCCGTACAGAGAATTTAATTGCGATTCCAATGATACCAAAATTAACGATGTAGGACAACTGTGGGCTTCACAACCATTAAGAGAATGGAAACATTTTGTTGCTGTTTGGCGCTCTCGGCAAGTGATGTCAATAGTTTTTTATTTGGTGTTGATATGCCTTATGATTTGACGGCATTTTATACGTATGTTCTTATAGACAATTCTATTGCGAACACAGTGATACCAAATTTAAATACGTACGCCTACAATTAGTGTCAGGACAGTAAAAAGAGTATACACTTTTCGGTCTCACTGCTTGGCCGCGCGTAACGCAGAGGGCACAAGGCTGATGTTTTTTTTGAAAAAGTGTTAAATTCTTCTCCCCCCCCCCCACTCAGTTGTTGTTTGAATTTACTCAAGAACTAGCCAAGGACTTCTATTCCTCTCTCATAACATTTCCTACAACTTCTGAATATACCTTCCTTTAGCTTGCCCAAGCTCGCCACTTGTACAGTACTTTGTTCCAGAATACTGTTTAATGTCATGTATGTAAATATCTCCTCTGGAGTTAAAATAAACCTCCACGTAAATACCTACACAACCTATAGATTTATATAATTGGTAACTGCCTAAGCAAAAATGATTACAAATTATCAAATTAATATGGTATGTTTGTTCAACAACTCAATCAGTTGGCAGCCTCAAATTAACATATTAATTAATACCCATGAAAAGAGCTTAATTATATATATAAATAACATTTGTAAGTCTCTTGGCTCACTAATAATGTGCCATAGAGTGAGGAAGGTCATAATCTCATGTCATTAAATCAAATTATACTACACGCATGAAAATATAATGATAATCTCTTCATACATAGATGATATCCTCCATGGGTTATATTGCTACATCCTTCAACATTAGTCTTTATGTTAACACTTCTGGTACCTTGCCCGCCATTATGGTGGATTAGATTAGATGCCGGTCTAGACCTTGAAACATTGTACAACAATTGATCAAAGATCTCTTGCCACGTCTCGCTGCATTAGTCACACGCTCGTTCAGGGTGCATACCATAACCTAAGAATTAATCACAATGCATTTCTGATGGATTTATCTTCAACTGGGTGGATCTGCTCTCTGCTGACTCCTAGTTATGCTGTGTTGTACATATTCTTGCTGGTTGTCCAGTGTCCATCCAAACAGGTGTATGAAGTCTTCAACTTAGGTATGGTAGAAATTAAGAATCCTGTGGCTGAGGAGGAGTTGACTTGGGGGAGCTGGGCCCTGTTTGACCCAGCTTGGGTGTTGTACCCTTGGCGCAGGGCTTGTTGTTACAAGTGGAGGGGTTTTCCTATCTCCCCCTCCCTGTATGAGCTTGGTATGGTTCGTCTCCTCCCGGGGCTCTGTTTTGGGTTCCCTTGGGTTTCTCGGTTCCCTCCTTCTGGAGGTTTTTGGCTTCCCGCCTCAAGGGGTGCGGGAGGCCCTTGTGGCCTCCCGCAAGATCCGGATTATGCAAGACCCTTGTGGCCTCCCTACCATGCAAGACCCGGATTATGCCTTGATAATGGCTCCTTCTTTTGAATTTGGCTCCTTTCATTTCTGGGTGCGTTACGAGATGCCGGAGTCTTCCTGGCTGGCAGACTGCCCTTTCTTTTCGTTGAGTGTGGCATGCGTTCTGTTGGACCCGCACGCTTGAGTGGCAGGAGTTGACTACGGTCGTTCAGGTTTACCTGGGGGGTAAGTTTGAGCACCTCAATGTGTGCTTGTTCGCTCCTGTGCTTCCTTGGGATGTCAGCCATGTACAGCTTCACGTACAGGTTCCCTCCCGTCAGCGTCTCTGGTCGTTAAAGATTTGCGAGCCCGTGGGCATTTCGCTTCGGTCTTGTGCTTCTTTTTCTGCTGAATCTGTCTTCAGACTGGCTCGAGGAGGATGTGGAGGAGCTGGGTTCCAGGCCAACGTCTGGTGCGTTTGCCTCGGCAGCTCGGGCGTCAGCTGCCTTGTTGAAGTTGTTTGAAGCGGTGTGTCTGTTCTTTGCTTCTTGCCTCGCATACCGACAGGCAGTGCTCGTCCACTTTGTGCAATCTGCTTGGTCCCTGGCTCTTTGATTTTCGTCCCTTTTTGGTCCGTTGCTGTTTGCAGAGTCTGCAGTGGTGCATTTTCTGCAAGCAGCTTTTTTGTTTTGTGTAACAAAAAGGAGGCCGATTCAAGGACCGGGCCACGGGGATGCTAAGCCCCGAAATCATCTCAAGATAAGCTCAAGGTAGTTGCCAGCCTATGTTGGACTACTTGGTTCTCTGGGGAGGGGTCCTGCTCGGAAGTGTCGTGCGTCGTGCCAGGTTTCGGGGTTCCTTCGGTCGTCGTAAGCCAGTGGTGCCAGATTCGAGGTCGGCCCCTCCTGTGGTGCAGTCAGTGTCTGGTCGGCACAGTGCTCACTTTGAGCGTTGGTCGGGCTTTCATAAAGGTCATCAGCCCTTTCGTGGTTCGCCCCATTGACGGGGAGATGGGGGAGAGGCTCACATTGTTTGCTTTTGCCTGATTCATAGGCGTTTCGGGTCGTTTCCTCCAGCCTGCGGTGGTGTTAGGTGGCTCTTTGTCCTTCAGGGCTGGCGGGGCAGGCCTCTTCCCTGCACTTTGTTGAGACATCCTGGAGTGGGTACGCTTGGGTGTGGTCGAAACAACTGCGTCCCTCAGGTGGGTTTCCTGCCCTGAGTCTTTTGCTCATCTTTTCGGATGACGACTCTGTCCCAGGTCCGGCTGCTTTTGGAATCGGGTGCTTGGATGGTGTTCCTGGACCTCAGGGACGAGTATTAGCATGTCCCAATTCATGTGGGTTCAGGGACTGGCTCAGTTTTGTCGTGGAGTTGTAAGCTTGCTGCTTTCGTTGCCTTCCATTCGGTTTGAATCTTGTGGCTCGCGTTTTTACACGCCTTACCCGGGTCGTGATGACCCGTTTGCGTCTGTTCGTAGATTTGGCTCTGGCTTATCTTGACAACTGGCTGGTCTGGGCTTCCAGCCAGTCCACGTGTCTGCTCGCCAGGGATTTGGTTCTTTCCCAGCTCACGGGTTCTAGTTCTTGGTGAACTGGAGGAAGTGCCATTGGTTCCCTCTAAGGTTTGAACTTGGCTGGGTCTTGTGTGGGACTCTCGGACCACTTCCTTGTCTCTCCCTCCAGTGATGTTGCTGCTATACAAGACAATATAGAGGAAACGGAAAATCTTCAATCAGATGTAAATCAGGTCTATCAACGAGCCACAGAAAATATGATTACTGAAGATAAGTATTGATGTTGGAACTACTGTATAATGAAGAATAACATGGAGAAAGTAATACAAAAATTTAAACTGAATTAAGATGACTGAATGACAGTAGTGCACCAGATGAAAGTTTATTGGTAAGAAAGTCAAGGAAAGTTTAACTGAAGAGATGTTTTGTCAGTGCAAACTCATATCCAAGTGCTAATTTACCTGCTGTCAATTTGCTGCTTTCGTCAGCTGTTCGTAACAATAAAATTCTGAGTGCATTATTTTTGTAATTACAGGTGGTGGAGTGGGAAGGATGTTTTCTGGTGGTGGTCAGCTTCAAGTAGCTGGTGTGGTAGTGGGCTCCTGGGGACCAAATTATGGATCAAATGGTAATGAAAGCAGACCCCGAGGATTCCGACATCCAGTAAGTAGATTTTGACATACATTTTATCATTCTCATTAATAATTGATGCTTCTGGACTGCAGTGTGAGAATAAAGGTAAGAAAAGTAAAGTAGATGTAGATGAAATCATGTAAAAGCTAATGGTGAGAATTGAGTTGTAGATGGGAGATCATGCAGAGTAGATGATAATGAAGTACATAGTAGGGAGATTTTAAAATAGTAGCTGGTAGAGGTTTTAGAATAAATGGTAGTACTGTAGATGTTTTAGTGAATTAGAGAGTAGGGAAATATTAAGGAGTAGACAACAAAGTAGAAATAGTATAGATGGTATTGAAATGTTTATAGAGTAGATGGTTACAGTAGTAATGGAAATGTTAGGTTAATGTAGATGTTTGGGAGAGTAGAAAGCACTTAGTTGTAAGTGAAATTACAGGATAAGATCCACAGTATTCTTGTGGTGTCCCATCTTCCCCGCATTCTTTTGTCGTATGACGCTTTGAAACTACCGACGGGTTTGGCCTCCACCACCACCACCTCAACTTATTCTAACCATCTACCACTGTGTGAAAGTGAACTTTATGATGCTCTTTCGGCAGCGTTGTTTAGCTCAAATCTATGACCACTTATTAGTGAGGTTCCAGGTTTCAAGAATTCTTCTTCTCAATCTTGTCAATTCTCTTTACTATTTTGTATGTTATGATCATATTGCCTCATTTTCTTCTATGTTGTAGATTTGGCATATTTAACACCTCTAACCTCTCCTTGTTGCTCTTGTCTTTCAGTTCTGGAAGCAGTTTAGTTGCATGCTGTTTCACCTTTCCCAGTTTTGTTGATGTGTTTTTTGAGATAAGGAAATTGATACAAGTACTGGATATTCTAACTTTGGTCTCTGCAAATGTGATGAATATTTTCTTCAATATTTCACCATCCATGTATGTATAGCAATTCTGAAATTGGAAAGCATAGCATAGGCTCCTTGCACAATGTTCTTTATATGGTCCTCATGTGACAGTTTTCTACCTAGAACCACCCCTAGACCTTTCTCTTATCAGAATTCTTTAAAGCTTTTTCACATAATTTGTAAGTTGTGTGAGGCCTATTTTTTCTTATTCCACATTCCATAATGTGGCATTTAATCACAATAAATTCCATTTGCCAGTTGGTGCGCCATATAGTTTCGTCCAGGTCGTCTTGAAGGCCATGATTGTAATCTATGTTTATCTTCCCTAGTACCTTAACATCATCAACAAACATGTTCACATAATGCAGTGTTCCTTCTGGTAGATCATTTATGTAGACAATGAACACTATTGGTTCAGGTTACAAACTTTCCAATGTTTTAAATTTTTTTTACAAAGTTCCAAGGTTCAGGAACTGAACCCTGTGGTACTCCACTTGGGACGTTTTTCCTGTCTGATGCATTGCCTCTGATTACTGCCCTCATTTTTCTGTCGTTAGAAAATTTTTCATCCTTGTTAGAAACCTCCCTGTCACTCCTCCAGTATGTTAGTTTCCAGAGCGACCTCTTTTGTGGGACTCGGTCGGAAATCTTTTTTAGGTCCAGATAAATGCAGTCAACCCAACCATCTCTTTCCTGTAAAGTCTGTGTGACTCTATCGCAGAAAGAAAGTAGATTCATTACACAGGATCTTCCTACATGAAAACCATACTGTCTGTTATTACAGTATGTAATGTTTCTCCAGGTGTTCTACCAATTTGGTTTTAATTATTTTTTCCAATATTTTGACAACTACACTTGTCAATAATTCAGGTCTGTAATTAATTTAACACTTTCGCACTCTCGTGGTGCTTAAACGAGTCAGCAATTTTTCCCTCAAGACCGAGGATTTGACTCAAAAAAGAGTCCAACAAAAAAATATTTGTATAAAATTCATTTTTTATCCGATCGACTTTGGGATAATTTCAAAATGAGCACCTTTAAATTGCACACAATTTGATACCATAATGAAAGATGTAACACAAAACTTGATGTCAAAACAATTGAAAGATTATCAATATGTTTTTGGGCCAAATTTTTAAATGTTTGAAATTCTATTATTGTGCTAATATTATGGGACTAGTTTTAACCCTTCCACTGCTCAGGGGTCCTGAGGACATTTACACCCCTGTGCGCAAGAAAAAAAATTCTAAAAAATTATTTTGTCATCTTAAAATATTAATATGTGTTCCCTGAGCACGGGAAAAACAAAAAAAATCGTAGGTGACGTGTTTTGGACGCAATTGACCGAGGAAGTCTGGCAAAAAGTGGGCGTTGACAGAGCAGTTGACAGAGCGGTCATCAGAGCCGGTCAGCGTCACCCGCGCTGACAGGTGGGAGATGCCACAAAGATATTAGCACTTAATTATTTCTGTCTCTGATTGATTTTTTCTTAGTTTTTCCAGTAATATTATTCAATAGTGTATATTGTAATATATTTATATAATAAAAGTGGTGAATAATTGCTATACTCAAAAGTATGGTGTGCATATTAGTGATTTAATTATGTTCATAAAACAATAAACAAATAATTTTGCTGCTATTACACACTATACACAGGTTATATATAGTATCTGCATGTTTTATTCACCATAACAACCACTAAGTTGGTATTGAGAGTCGAAAAGCAACGAGGAGTGACCGCCACACACCAGCCAGCCACTAGCTGCCACTCCCTCAACAACGCCTCACTCGCCCACTTTTTCCTTCCACCATCCTGTTTTATGTTTTATTCAAAATATACAGATGTTATATATATATACAGACGAATCAACATGTTTTGTTCACCACAACTGTACAACTAAGCTGATATAGTTAGTTCAGGCACTAAGAGTCGTCGCTATACACGCAGTCAGCTGGCGGCTCCCTCACTCATTCAAGGTCACATGCACTAAACTTTCTCCCTCAACAATACCATTTGTGGTGTTATTACACTATATACAGACGTTATATATAAGTATGTATATATTTTGTTCACCACAACTGTACAGCTAAGCTGATATAGTTAGTTCAGGCACTAAAAGTCGTCGCTGGCGACGACACAGTCAGCTGGCAGCTCCCTCACTCATTCAAGGTCACACGCACTAAACTTTCTCTCCTAACAATACTGTTTGCAGTGTTATTACCCTATATACACATATTATATATAAGTATCTACATGTTGTATGCACCGTAACTGTACACCTAAGCTTGTAGAGTGCCCAAAGAGCATAGTGGCCTCCCTCTAAACAGCTAGACAAATCATGCAGACAACATCACCTCCGTCACCCAAATGGCTCCTCCCAGCATAATTCTTTTGTTGTTATTACACTAATACGCACATTATATATAAGTATCTACGTTTGTGTTCACCATAGAGAACCACTGAGTGGTGGTGAATGCAGACAATAACAGGTGGCCACACAGTCAGTAAACGATGCTATCTCCCTCCGTCTCTCAGCATCACTCGTCCCTCAGCGCTAATTATTACACCAACCCTGCGATTATCACAACCCTGGTTATTTATATCACAGTCAGGGGTAATCTGTAATATTGTCATCGCTAAATAAGCGCAATTGTATATTTATTTTGACATTTTTCGGCGATGCTGTGGTCACAAGCTGAACAGCAATGCTGTTTGCTCATGCTGCATGCACCAGCCTTGGTTGCTCCAACAGTACTGTGCCTAGGCCGTGGTGTGTAAATTGTTGCTCGTTCACAAGTAACGTTGGGCTTTGCTGTGGAGAGTCACACCGGGCTTTTGGACATTACTGTATATGCATATACACCTGTAGGCAATTCTATTGCGAACAAAATGATACCAAAGCAAACGAAGTAGCACGAGAATTAAGGTGAGGAAACTGAAACGAATACTGAAACCAGCTACTTCACGAACAAGAGGACTCTGATTCAAGCTAAGGAAACAAAGGGGCCGAAAAATTATTAGAAGGTTATCTTGTGCAAGCAGCGATAGATGGTCAGAACAAGCTAAGTGAGAAGGTAGTGGAGGCCAAAACCTTCTGTAGTTCCAAAGTGTTATATGACAGTACTGGGAAGATGGGACACTACAAGCGTAGCTCTCATCCTGTAATTACACTTAGGTACTTACATACATTTGCATATATTGCACATATGTAAGTATTACTTAAAATTCTATATATTGTAGTTTTTCATGTATTTTAAGGATTTTAATAGAAAAATTTAAACTTTTAATAAATATTTCTTATATCATAATGGAGAGGGCATTATTATAATGGAGAGGGCATTATTGTTTTTTGCTGGTAATCAGGAAATTTGAAGGGAAAATCCCTACTAGAATTTTAACCCTATTTGATATTATAATGTTGTAATCTTATTGTAATTCTCTAAATTAACTATGTAGATTACCATATAAATATTATAAACCTTCACTAATATATTAGTATGTTTAGGAAATATAATTGTAAAATTAACATTGGAGAGAAATAATGAAGTAATGTTTTGGCAAACTAGCAGTATGGCAGTAATGGCAGGGAAGGTGGAGGAAGTATGCAAGGCAGAGGTGAGCCGAGCAGGATGTCCCGTGGCACACGCGGCCGACCTACAGTCTTGGTGAGTTGCTTATGGTCTCAGAGTCTTCATAAGGTGCTTGGCTCGCATGTGTTCGTGTGTTGTTGTATCGTGTAGCATTGAGGGGGTCAATTACAGGCAAATGGGGGGACCTTTGACAAGCCGCCGGCTTCCTGTCCTCATCGAGACCACTAGTGTTAGTGACTCGAGTAAACTATTTTATGATATTGCATAGCATACGGTAGAGGCATATTATGGTATTGTATAGTGCAGGGTTGATGATGTTACGGAGCCCCCTGCTATTCCTCTCCAAATCCGGCTTTGAGTCATATCTGCTTATTCCCTGAGGTGCAGGGAGTCTTTTGATATATGAGGCGACCAGATTGGTCACCTAATTTGGGAGAAATTTGTGTTTATAAGTTTGTATGTAAGGGGGGAAGTCGCACCCTTGATACAAACAAAATGGCGCCCCCTGCCTGCAAATCTGCCATTTTGTGGGTGACGCCAGCCAGCTGGCGATTGGCTGGCCGAGGTCACGTGTAGCAGCTAACCAATCGGCGCCCGCCGTGACATCACCAAGAGCCCCTGGCGATGCCGGCGGAGGCGTCGCTCAGAGCTGATCTGACTGTTTTTACTCCCCGAGCCTGGCATGGGGCCAGGCTCGGGGAGTAAAAAAAACTCTTGAGATCCTCTCCAGGTAAGCTCCAGGCTGTGCTCATTGTACCAGTCCGAACTTATAATTTTCACTACTGTACTGTACTGTACTGTACTGTACTGTAATCACTGCATATCCAGTACAGTTCTCTGAATCTTCTGCAAGCAAAACACATCTAATTTCATTTTCATATTTTATTCCAGGCCAAGCGACGGACGATAAAAAAGCGTGAGGTGCGGACTAGTAGGGGACGTGGAGTGACAGTGGAGACCCCTGGCAACAGGTGGGCCCTTCCACATTCAAGCTGCAGTTCAAGAATTGTAAAGGTTTCGTTACACTGCCATTAACATTTCAAGCTTAAAAGTTTTTAGCATTTATAGTTTTCGGAATTTGGTGCTTTGTTAAGGCTGTGCAGGATTATCTTGTGATTGGTAAATGCTTAATTAGTGCTAATGTGGCCTGCACCATTTGTCATTCATTCTGGACATTAGTCAACCATTATTATGTGTGTGGTGCAGTTTATAAAGGAGATTTAATGTCAAGATTTAGTGTACCATTTAAGTACTTTGTAATGGTGGGAAAGTCAGGTAAGTGCATATTGTAGTTATTGTTTGAGTGTGTTGGACGGCTTAAGATGATAACCTTAAAAGTCCAGAAGAGTGCCGGAGTTTCTTGGAGTGCTAGTTTGGCCTGCTTCATTGTGTGGAATATACCCTTGGCATACATAACGTGGACATGTCATTTTTTATTAAGAGGCTGAGTTTGGATGAGTAATATGTGAAAGAGAATGTGCAGTTAGCAGCATGGTGGTTTGTGGGTAATAATGTTTAGTGTGATAGTGATTATTCTTTCAATTTGGTACCTATTTACCTTGAGGTTACCTTGAGGTGGTTCCGGAGCTTAGCGTCCCCACGGCCCGGTCGTCGACCAAGCCTCCTGGTTGCTGGACTGATCAACCAGGCTGTTGAATGCGGCTGCTCGCAGCCTGATGTACGAATCACAGCCTGGTTGATCAGGTATCCTTTGGAGGTGCTTATCCAGTTCTCTCTTGAACACTGTGAGGGGTCGGCCAGTTATGCCCCTTATGTGTAGTGGAAGCGTGTTGAACAGTCTCGGGCCTCTGATGTTGATAGAGTTCTCTCTCAGAGTACCTGTTGCACCTCTGCTTTTCAACGGGGGTATTCTGCACATCCTGCCATGCCTTCTGGTCTCATGTGATGTTATTTCTGTGTGCAGGTTTGGGACCAGCCCCTCTATTATTTTCCACCTGTAAATAATTATGTATCTCTCCCGCCTGCGCTCAAGGGAATACAGATTTAGGCTCTTTAATCGGTCCCAATAGTTTAGATGTTTTACTGAGTGGATTCTAGCAGTAAAGGATCTCTGCATGCTCTCCAGGTCAGCAATTTCTCCAGCTTTGAAAGGGGCTGTCATTGTGCAGCAGTACTCCACTCTAGAGAGCACTAACATTTTGATAAGTATCATCATCGGTACAGCATCTCTAGTGTGAAAAGTTCTTGTTATCCAACCTGTCATTTTTCTTGCCATTGTGATGGCTACTTTATTGTGTTCTCTAAAGGTAAGGTCTTCCGACATGAGTACACCCAGATCCTTTACATTGTCTTTTCGTTCTATGTTATGATTTGCCTGAGTTTTGTACGTGGTTTCCGCTTTTATATTTTCATTTTTTCCGTAGTGCATGAGCTGGAACTTATCTTTGTAAACATCAAATTATTTTCTGTAGCCCATAGAAAGACCTGATCTACATCTGATTGGAGGTTTGCCGTGTCGTTTATGTTGCCTACTCTCATGAAAATCCTAGTGTTATCTGCAAAGGATGATACAGTACTATAGATTGGGAGGGGGGGGGGGAGGTAGGTAGGTGGCTGGCTGGCTGGTACTCCAGCCTGGCACCTTTCCGGCCATCAAGCAAAGACGAGAAAGATCTCTCGTAATATAGATATGGAATATACTGAAAGAACAATATATAATACAGTATATTGTATTTTTATTGTGCAGGCTTCCAATCAACCAGGTATCCAATCAACCAGGTATCAACCAGGCTTGAAAGTTATTCCAAACTTCTACAGTAAAAATACAATATACTGGAGTGTGATATATGTTGGGGAAATACAGAATAATTCTAATGAAAAGTCAGTGTGTTATAAGCACAATTATAGAACACTAAATATCAGAGGCCCACAACTCTCCAGTCTCCCACTAACAAATTTAGAAATTGTGATTGATACAATAGCGTAAACTTTCAAGAGAGAACTGGACAAGTTTGTACTGCACAGCCACACCAGCCTGGCTGTGATCGACTTTTAGGTTACAAAACTGAACAGCCTCACAGACTATGCAGTCACCCGGGGAAGCTGTGAACAAAACAGCTCACAAAATCAACAGGTAAAAAAAAAAAAAAAAATACAAATGTGTGTGAGGTGCACATGAGTAATATCAGAGACTACAACCAGCCAAGAGCCACAAGTTCCTGCACAGTTTACTGGTGGTTGTCCGCTCCACCAGTAGCAACAGCCTTGATCGTGTTGGTCTTGGTCGTGCTCCTGGGATTACTTACACACTCAAGATGGTATGGACTTGTCTGGTGTGATATAAGTAGTAGAGAAAATAATACCTTAGCAGCAGGATGGTGTACTTGTTGAGAGGGGAGTGAGTATGGTACTTCGTCAAATTTCTGGCTCGTACTCGCCTAGTAGTCCATATGGCTTTTGATGCTAGTTGCCTGTGATCTCTATTATGAGGTATGTGGGTGTTCTTCTAAGGGTGACAAAGACTTCCTGCTCTACTGCACATATACATTACAAACAAAAATGCTGATCATGTAAGTAATGGCTAGACTTTTAAATTAAGTCACAAGATTTCTTTTATAACATGCAAAGAACTTAAAGTAATTTATTTTTGTCAACTTGAGTGGACAGTGTGAAGCCATGCCTTTAGCCAGCTTACATTCCTTAATTGTTGTTCTTATGTCTGCATGTTTATGGCTTGTCTTACTGGCTTGCATTTCTATGTATGTTCTGCTGAACTCTGTAATACTAAGTGGAGAAGTTTTGGCTAGACATTTCTCAAGCCAGTTGTGCTTAGAGAGATGAATGGAATCAATGCACATAAAATCAACTTTCCATACAAACAAAATAAACACTGATTTCTCAGTAAAATTGCCTTAGTCATATTGGATACACAGTTAAGTCTTGGTGTCCTCCTGGTCATGTTTGTCTGCTAGCCAGGATATGAGAATCTTTCTCAGTTAATGGGTTTTGGGTTTTTTCATCGGTTGTTGAAAGTTACGCTTGGTTCCTTTGCAGGTTTAATCTGGTTGAACCTGGTCAGGGAATCCAGCACATTGTTTCTTCCCTGCTGCTGTCAGCCTTGGCTGGTGTGTCTACCCCTGCTTTTGGGGGTATTTAGATTCCTTGTTGGCATTTCCAGCAGCTATATGGTGGCCTGGTTTGCCTGTGTAGTGGTGATCTTGTTTGGCATCATGGTGCTTGTGTGTACTCCCCATGCTTCTCTCAAGCTGCTCTGCTTTGCCCTTCTAGGCAGTTTTGAATGTTACCCTATTTGCCCTGTGGTTCTGTTTTCATTACTCTCTTCAGCATTTTGGATTTGTTCTGTTGCATCATCTTCTTTCAATGGGCGACTTGTTCCAGTCACCTCGGGTCTTGGCTGGGAATTCATGGCTTGCTCGTGGTCCTGGGGATCTTTTCCTCCTGTCGGTGTGCTTCTCAGTTTGGGAGTTGGTGGCAGTTCGGGGGTATTCTGTTGTATTTGTCCTTCTTGGGCTTCGTGGTGTTTTCTGGGGAGTCTTCTGTGCCCTTTTCTATGGCTATTTTCTTTGCCGCGTTGTTGTGTGGCTTGGTGTGTTTTCCACCCTTGTTGTTGTTCTGTCTGGCATGAGCTTGGGTAGTTTTCCATTAAAGTTTTGTGTTGCCCATTGGCTGATTGTGTCTGCTCTTGCCTTTGGCTAGCTCTTTGCTCCTGGGCTGTCTTATTAATTTGCTTTGAGTAAGTTTCTGAGGTGGAGCCCCTTGAGGCTCCTTGAAGCTACTGTCATTGATAGTGTGCCAAGTACTAGGTCACATCAGCTGTGTAGTTCTATAGACTTACTGGGAACTAGCACCAGAACCTGACGCTCTCAAAGACCCAGGAGGCATTGGCATTTATTTGTCACCACTGGGGAAAACAACCAGAAAGTCAGTGCCACAGAACAGACTGCTGCAGGCTGAAATAGAGACCACAACCTCGAGAACTGCTGAAAGAGCTTTCCCAACTAAGTAAGCAATTGATATCTTTCCAAATTAGTGCAAGCTCATTTGCTCTACCTTCACACTTATTTCTTGCAAGGGGGGGGGGTCAGGCAGCTACACCACCCTCAGTTCTATGTTGGTGTGTGTAGTGTGTGCCTGGTTGCCTCTGTGCTGCTTGGGTTCCAGTGTTTACCTACTGCTGCTTAATGGTGGTTTTTGCCTTTGGAGCATTCCTGTACACTGTGCAGTGTTGCAGGAGCCTGGACATTGAGTGCTTGGAGCTGTATGTGCACAAGGTTATCTTCCCTGTGTGTTCCCTTTTGCTGCCCTTGCACTTCAGGGTTCCTTTCCCTAATGTGTTCAGGAGTTGCTCCCTTAGGGGTCCTCCTTGTTTGTAGTGGCCCTCATTCCATGTGAGTCAGGTGTCTGTGGAGCTTCCAGCTGTCACTTGGGTTGGGGAGTGACATTGGCTGTCAGGGCCCACTGGGTATTTGATATTGCACTTTGTGCTGAGGTAGGCCTTCACAGACATGTGGACTGCTGCTATGTTGGCTTATCATGTCATTTCTATATGCCATTTCTGTATAGATTCCTATGACATTTTTCAACCAAAGGTTCAGTGTCACATCCCAGTACCTGGATGTATTGCTTGGTTTACTATTGAGGCCCTGGTAATCCCCTGCAGGTTCAGTGGGCCTCTGGGTATCCCCACCAACTCTTTTCTTGTTTCAGGTGAGTTTAAGGGTTGTGCACTGCCCATTCCATGAGGCAGCGTAACGTTCATCTGCCACCACTGTGCTGCTGGTTGGGTCAGTGACACATTTAACCCTGGGTCCTGTGGTGGGGTTAGCTCTCCCCATGTGGCTCTTCCTTATGGCTCTCCTGATGTGGTTCGAGCTCCTCTAGCGACAACCTCCTTGCACTTGTGTTGTGGCTGAATAGGTTGTTTACCTGGTTGGATGCCTTGGAGCTGAAGCATTGGTGTTTGGGTCCCAGAATTGGAGGCATTTAGTAACTTCTACCTTGGTTCCATCCCCACATCTTCCTTTTCCTGTGGAGGTGGTTCACCCTTTTTCTGTTCTCTCCCATCCTTCGCCTCCTGTTTCTGGTCCAGTGACGTCTGAGAGTTTCCGGTTCTGGGTGGAGTTTAGCTCCTCGGGCAGCTGCATCATTTGCCCCTTTCGATTTGGGCACAGAAGCAGATGAACCTGCTTGTCCTGTTTGGGCTTCTGAGTCTTCCTTTCAGCCAGTCCCTCCTTCCTTGGAAGCATGTCCCTTGGACTCTGCTTTTGTATCCTGGGCGATGGGCATGGTCACAGGCTCTGCCTCACTGTGGCATTCTTTAGGCCTACCAGGGACTAGAACCAGAACCTGGCTCCTACAAAGAGGCAAAGGGAGCAGTGGCATTTTGCCACCTCAGCGGGGAAGGTAACTAGAAAGTCAGCAAGTCAAAACAAACCACATTTGGGTTCAAGAGAGACCAAAAAGTTGAAACCTTCCAAATGAACTCTCAAGTATGTAAACAAATGATCAAATTCTCTGGAAATTAGCATAAGCTCATTTGCCCACTTCCCCCATTTATTTAGGGAGGGGGGTGGGGAGTGGCTTTACTGCCTGCCAGTGTCTGAGCTGTCAGTTCTGGAGCAGATGTAAACCCCCCAGCTGATGACCTGGAAGGGAGGGGAGGGATCAGGGAGCCGCTGGGGCTCACCCTGAAATTGGCGTTTCATTACATTCAACGCTGGTTTTTTATCTCGTGTTTGTCTTCAGGAAGAGATGCTTGACATTCATCCTGGTCATGTCTGCAGTTATTCCTTTCTATCCATCCCTCCAGCTTTTCCTGAAACCCCAACTATATTTTTTCTGGGGGGAGCCCCTTCAGCTCCCCAGAGCTATACAGGCTGATATGCTATTGTCAGACTTTGGCATCAGGCATGTGTATGGAGTTCAAAGGGCCTACCAAGGACCACAAGCCAGAACTTGGCCTCCTCAGAGAGGCAAGGGGGAGCAATGACCTATAGAAACCCCCGTGTAGTTGGAAGCATTCTGTGTCTGCCATCGACCGGGTCGGGCACCCAGAAAGGTAAGCGTCCCAAAACAAATCCCTATTCTGGTTAAAATTGCTACCTAACGCCGAACTAGTGGATAGAACTTCCCAAAAAGAAGCAAGCAAACTAGCATGACATCACATGTCGCCGTGTCGCTGTCTGCGCAGCTCCCCCCTCCCCAGGAGGGGGAGGGGGAGCCCCAGACCCCCCTCGCCGGCGATCCACACCTCAGTTCTTTGGCTGATGCTAGAAGCACCGGTCGTGTGCTCCGGCTCCAGTGGTTGTTTCAGCACTGTACCGAATGTGTGGTGTCTGTCCTCTAGGTGGTGCGTGAGCCAGGAGTGAGTCTCCAGTACTCGGGTTGCATGCGCCTAGGGTTACCTTCCCTAGGTGCCCTGTAAGTACTGCCCTCAGGGCTTGGGGGTTACCTTCCACAAGTTCCTTGGGTCCTGCTTCTGCTAGGCCATTTACTGCTTGGTTTTTGGCCGCCCTTTGTGTACTAGGGGATTCTGTCTCCCTTGTTTGCCTTAGGGTAAGGGGCAATTTGCACTGGCAGGCGCGCAGGGTACTGCACAGCTTGTTTCCACCAATAATGGCGTCTGACTCTGTTCCGCCTGGGTACGCTGCCCTCTTGCGGGTTTTCTTTTTCTTTTTGTTTGTCTACCTGGTGTGGGGGGGTCTGCCTTGGTTCTTGCCCCCCTTACTGAGTACTCTTCATTCTTCCGGTGGTTTCCCCTACTAGGTCCTCACTTTGTGCGAGTTCGAGGGTTGCTCTGTCCCCTTGTTTTAGGGTGACTTTCACTGTCTTTGCTTCCGTCTGCTGCCTGTGGAATGGGTGACACCTTCGGCCTAGAGTCCTGCAAGTTTTGTTGCTTGTTTGCGACTCGGTTACCATGTCTTCTGCTGAATATGCGGGTACAGGCAGCATGGGCATTGCATGTTGAGTTTCAGTGTAGCAATGCTCTAGGTTGTTTGCTCCCTGGGAGCCCCAAGGCTGCCCCGTTTTGGTTGTGTGACGGGGCTTGGGGGTGTTGGTTGCTTTGGTTTCCTGCTACGCCCCCTTGTTTTTTCCCTGTTGTGGTCTGGTCTGGCATCCCCTTCCCCCTTCCTCCCTGCATCTAGGTCTTTACCGTCTGTGGGTTCAGGGTAGGGGCGGGGCTTAGATGGTTTTGAGACTCGGGCGGTCTCTGGGAATTCCCCTTCCAGGGTGGCGATGGGGACATTCGAGCCTGTCCTTCCAGTCGTGTTGTATGAGTCTGCCAGTGGGCTCCCTTCCTTAGTGCTTTTCACGGCTGCCCCGGTTTTTTCTTGAGACTGGGGCTTTGGGGTGACGGCTCAGCCCCGGGGCCTGCCGTGTGTGTTCCCAGGGCTGGAGAGGGGCTGACTGGGGGGACCTTGGGCCCCGTTGGACCCTGCCGGGGTTTTTCTACTCTCTGAGCGGAGCTTGCGTTTACGCGGAGTGGGGTTTTTCCTTTCCACCTCTCCGCACGAGTTGTTGGGGGTCGGACCCTCCCCGGGCTCGGTTTCTTGTCCCTTGCGCCTGTTGGTTCTGTCCTGTCGGTGGGAGCTCTTCTCCGTTTATCCCCCCCCCCTTTGTTTTTCTTGGGCGGGACTTCTCCATCATGTTCCTCTTTTCTCAGCGTTCTGCATGACTTTTGGTCTCGGGTGCAACTGTGCCTATATGTGCCTTCGTGATTGTAATTACTAAGTGTAGTTACAGGATGAGAGCTACGCTCGTGGTGTCCCATCTTCCCAGCACTCTTTGTCATATAACGCTTTGAAACTACTGACGGTCTTGGCCTCCACCACCTTCTCCCCTAACTTGTTCCAACCGTCTACCACTCTGTTTGCAAAGTGAATTTTCTTATATTTCTTCGGCATTGTGTTTAGCTAGTTTATATCTA
>WNGS01001312.1:2424689-2447716 GCA_020271785.1 Procambarus virginalis | reverse complement strand
TACCTAATGCGTGTAGTATACTCGTTCAGTTATCGATAACATCAATTTTCATGTTACATCACTTGTTTTGATATCAAATTGTTCGCAAAATGAAGGCGTGCATTTTAAAACTAGTCCCATAATAATAGAGCAATAACTGGAATTTTAACAAATATTTTAATTTTGGATGCTCATCATCAAATTATTTATATTTCCAGTGTTCTGACATTAAATTTCATGTTACATCGCTCGTTTTGGTATCAAATTGTTCACAATATAAAGGCGCGCATTTTAAAACTAGTCCCATAATAATAGCACAGTAAATAGAATTTTAACAAATATTTTAAAATTTAAATTTAAATCCAAAAATGTATTTATAATCTTTCAAGTGTTCGACATCAAGTTTTGTGTTACATCTTTCATTTTGGTTTCAATTGTGCGCATTTTAAACACGCTTATTTTGAAACTATCTCGAGGTCAATTCAATAAAAAATGAATTTTATACAAATATTTTTGTAGTGGCTGCGAGTCCTGTCCACGGCTAGGGGTCGGGAGAAAAAAAATGGACGTGATCGGTGTCCAAAGCGAGCGATAGTGTTAGCATATCAGACTGTATAGCTCCGGGGAGCCTCCGGGTCTCACCCAGAAAATGGCGTTTCGTTACATTCAACGCTGACTTTTTGTGTATAGTAAACTGTTGTATTATTACATTACTTGTTATCTAATGTTGCACTTGGTTTGTATTACCACATTCAGTATGCAAGACCAATTTGTCTGTTCTTTTTATCTCAAATACTACTTGGCTGCATGTTTCAATATTTATGTGGTGACTCCCGATGTTGAAGCAGCCGGCCTCTCATTGAGTCACAGCAAATGTGGAGGTTATCTTAAGGTTATCTCGATGATTTCGGGGCTTAGCGTCCCTGCGGCCCGGTACTCGACCAGGCCTCCTTTTTTTACACACCGCATGAAGCAGCCCGTAGCAGCTGGCTAACTCCCAGGTACCTATTTACTGCTAGGTAGCAGGGACATCAGGGTGAAAGAAACTGCCCATTTGTTTCTGCCTCCATCGGGAATTGAACCCAGAACCTCAGGACTACGAATCTGAAGCGCTGTCCAGTCAGCTGTCAGGCCCCCTGGAGTTGCCAGTTCCATATTTAATGTTAATGTATTGACAGCAAGCAAGCACCTATTTGCCTGGTTGACCAGATCATCATCCTGGCCTGGTCAGAAACTGGGTCATGGAGACAATGATTCCCAGAAGTACCACAAGATAGGGAGGATGTTGGTAGCATGTTACAATGGCAGCACCAGGCATGTGGGTGCTGGGTAGTTACCCATCAAGGATTCCTATTTCTTAGAGAGTTTTGATCTGCTCTCCTCTCACGATGTTCCCTCTTTTTCTATCTGTTCTCTACTATGAAATAGCAACAGGGAGCTACTCTGGAAGCCCTCACAGAAGCCAAATGCTGAATGTAATGAAGTGTCTCATTCTGGTGGATTCAAGGAGCTTCTGTCTCCTTGGTATGGCTCTTGATTGAAACCTTGTGAGCCCCCAGCTCCTGGTGCTGCTACCTGCTGGTGGGGAGGTGAAACCTTGTGAGCCCCCAGCTCCTGGTGCTGCTACCTGCTGGTGGGGAGGTGAAACTAGTGGTGAGCAACTTAGCTGCAGGTTGTCTCGCTTTCTGTTTTTTTATGTTTTGTGTGTGTCTGCCTTTCTGGTGGACATTTCCTCGGTTACTGATCTAGTATCCTCAGCAAGGGGGGATCTAGTTTTGGACTCTACTAATTTTTGGTCAGCCATTAAAAACTCCCAAGGCCCTGGTGCAATTTGATGCGTGGAGTTATTCAGAGTGGCTAGTAACCTTGGATCTGCCGGATAGAAGCATTTCATTGTATTTCATTTCATGCTGGCTTTTTGCTTGTTTGTGAATAGTTTTCACCTTTGGTTGTAGTCAGTTGTATCAATCATTTCTGAGCATTTTGTGATGCTCCTTCAACCATTTTGACAGGATATTTCCCTCAGTGTGGAGTTCATGACGTCTTTGGCTCTCACTTCTGTGAGAGGGCATAGTTCTGGTGCATGTCTCCAGTACACCAATGAGAAAGTCAAAGATGCCCGGTGAGGTGGTATTGCCCCGGGGTAATGGTGTATAAGCTGTGGAGAGCCACAGAAGGGCCACCAGAAAAAGGTGTTTCATTATACAGTAAATTATATTAAGTTCTTCACATTATCAAATTCGAGTAGCATCATTGTAACAAAGGGTTTTTAACATTGCAGCCGTACAGTGGGCACGAGGGACATGCTGGTAATGCCGGGTGGTGGATACGACAATCACTCGCCAGTGGGCCAGGACGGGGAAGGTCTCACTCTATACCCACCCCATACCCCTCAAAGCCACTCGTCCAGCGGGCTCAAGAGTCCAGACTCTGGTGTTAACGTGTCCATCCTGGAGTAAGGCACAGTTGGATATGAAGAAGAAGTGGTGGTTATTTACACTGTGGGTTTATGGTCTGAGCAGCTAGTACACTTACTTTACATCTAGCTTAGGATTGATTCAAATACTGATACCTGATAGGCTTAGTACAGCACTAGCTACATGAAGTTTGATAAACGGCACAATTCCTAACAAGAATGTAGCAGAGAGTACAACACTACAAGGACCTTCTTCCCAAGTTTCACAACCCCCGCGTCGTAAATGACTGCCCTTCGTGTCGGCGACCATCTTGGGGTACCTGCCACTGTGCCACTACCACTGCCATTGCCACACTGCTGCTACAAACACCGCCACAGCTGCCCCAGTGTCTGCAGGTCACCAGAGTAACTCGTGACACCAGCTGATGATACTGTCATGGAGGGGTCACAAAAATCAAGTAGTCAACAGTAAAGGTCAAGTGAAGAGTGATGCATTTACACTAAATGTGTTGGTGTTAAGTGTGAATTTATTAGCGAAATATTTGCCAAAATATACAGTATAAAATTTAGTACCTTGTTAATTTTGCTCTTGTGATTAAAAACCTGAAACATATAATTACTTGTAATAATATAATGTTTGCAACTAATCATCGTAAGGTTGAGTGGGGTAACTGTTTTGGTACATAATATTTTCAAAACACAGATTCATTGTTTTGTCACTGGAAATTAATATGCAGTCTTCCACATTCTTCCTTTTTTTTTTTAATTACAAAATAATGAAGATTATATTGACCTTGTACCAGTTTAGTGAAGGTGGCTTTCTGTTTTGACCTTTATTGTGTAGGCTGGCACATTTTTGGAGACCTCTTGAGACAGAAGCATAGCTTCATATTCCCAGTATGAGACTAAGAATTACACCTGTCAGATTTGTCTGTGATGTTAGAAAAGGTTCTACTGTGATGCAATTGGTGGATATGAGTCTTGTGTAGCACATCATATAGGCTTCATGTTTTATCATTAAGATAAGTAGCCTCTGTTGATGGTGTACTAAGAGGTCATAATCCATAATGTCATCACCACTGTACTCCCAGAAAGTACAAGGTGGGCAGCTGGAGATGCTGACAACCATGCCATGATAAGTTGCCAGCTACTCTCTCTCCTGCTATTACACACCAAGTATATATGAAGATGAATTTTTATTTTTATATGACTGTTATATTGTTAAAATGGTGATGAAGACACTTTAAGAAAGAGATTTGTTGGTATTTGGCAGGTTTGTGGTTGACGTTTGGAAGTAGTGACACGACCACTACCACAGCCTGGCTTTGTAGGAATGATAAGTGAATCCTGAACAAAGAATCATCGTAGTTAAATGGTTAAATTGCCCAACAATACGCAATTCAGGGTTTTTGCAGGGTTACAGAGCCCATAATAGAAGAGATAGTTATGGAGACTGAACCCAAACTGAGGCAAGTTTATAGTTTTCTTAGTAGGACGACGTGGCTGTAACAATGAGGACAGTTATTAATTGTAATAATGTAAACCAAAAGTTGATTTGTTCATGGTTGTAAGCAACCATGCTTTGTTTTAATGAAGCATATAGGTACATATCTTTGTAAGAGCTCACCAGTGTTTAGGATGGAGGAAATCCTAATTGGTATTTTCTTTGTTGTTGTACATGGTACTTGAGGCATGTCATTGTTCCATTACCTGTAGATGTGGAGGGACGGCCGTCTTGGTAACTTTACCACCACCACGATCTCCACCACCTGCTCACTAACATTTTATCATTATCAAGGATATCAGTGTCTATACTATACAAACCTCTAGAACAAAGATTAATGATACCATATAGAAAGTTTATGTTCTTGACATTGTTCTAGGTAGCATACTCTTGGATACTTTAAATTGGGATGAACAGTTACTGGGTAAGTAAATACTCTTCAACTTGTGGTAGCCATAGTATTGGTATCCAAGTCTTAATAATGTGGATTATGTTTAACCAGGTTCTGGATGGAGAAAATGACCTGGTTTTGAATAACAGAGGTATTAATCTCTCTTTATGAATTTCAGTCAAGCTAAACCTCTTAGATAATGCAACTTACTGCCATTTAAATGGGTAATAATCTTTGTGCCCAAAAATGAAGAGAAATTCTCCTGGATATTGTTTCTTCCTCAACTATAAATTCAATGTGCCATGTTTTTTCTATTAAGACATAATGGAATTTTGCTGAATTAGTTAATCTTTTAAAAGACTCGGAGTAGGGCCTATGCTAAATGATGCTCTCAAACAAGGGTGTATCGATGAATGACTTGCGAATGAATATGTTACCAATTGGTCTGTTTCAATGAGATGTTTGCCCTTAATAGCACTTTAAACCTTTAGTGTGGTTGTTAATTGGATTTAATGTGAAAAAACTGGCATTCTTTGTCAATTACAGTTGCCAGATAGTACTCAAGGTGTTAATTTATGGAATTACATAAATACTTTAATTTATTGTGCACTGAGAATTTGAATATTTCTGAGAAAAGAAATAGATTTTTGTAGGTTCTCTGGCTACTGTATTATCAATTATAATGCCAATAAAATGTTTCTGATTGCTAATATAATGTTCAATGATGGAATTTCATTTAAAGGAAAATATATTCACTAATTTACTTAGGAATTTCTCTTCCCATTGTGTAATGGGAGTAAAAGATTTTGTTAGATTATCTTACTGCAAGATGTCTGTGTTTGAGTGAGGGGCCCATGTTTGTGTATTAACGTAGTGTCATATCAAGCTAATGTAACTTATCACAGTCCTCTCATGCACCTTACCATTTGCTGCTTCTTTATAATACACACTCACAACCCATGAGTCAGGACAAGTAAACTTGAGTCAATATTTTTTAGTCAAGTGTCAGAGTTTAGCTGGAAATCTCTGTTGGTGGAAGGTTGTGTTGACCAGCACAGGTTCAGGACGTGGACGTGTTCTGAAACATTGTGACATTATTACTTGCCACTAATGCTTTGCAAGTCACCTGAACTTATCATGGTGTTCTTTGGTCAAATTGTAACAAAACTAAATTGAAAATGAGGACTTTGATGTTTGTGATGGTTATATTAGGGAAGACATACGTGAAGGTGAACACCACTTTCCCCCAAAGGGACAATTACTCTTCAGTCGTGGACTGTCATTGCCAGACTGCTTAAGTGTATATTGTATACTTGCAAGTGAAAATTCAATAGCTACTTGAATTATAGCATTAGGAAATAATAATAATAGTAGGTCTAGCCAAGGCAAGATTTTTGCCTCATGTTTTAAATAGATTATATGTGCATTTATCTACTCAGTGTTGAAATGCTCAACAATTCTGAGCCTTGATGAAGACAACAAAGTCAATTATTGTTGTGTATAATAAGGCAAATCAAGTTATTATCATTACCCATATTTGGACATGTTCAACTTGTAACTGAAAGGTTGCAAAGTTGCAAATTTTTGTATACTTTTTTGTTTATGCTTGTTTACTTGTAGTCCAAGGTCTCCATTCTTAAGTATTTTGTTGGGTATCTTAGTGGTTAGAGCGCTCTTGACCCAAGTGGTGACCAGCATGTCTCTGTGGTTGTAATGACTGCTGGAGGTATGTGCACGTGGTCAATATTCATGAGCTGGAGCGTATCAGTGAACCCTCCAAGACACTTGGCAATTTTGACCATATTACATAAATGCTTTAAGTACATTAGACTCCTGATTTCAAAGTGCTCTGATAAATAGTATGCTGTCCTCGTTGGACAGCACAAAGTAACTTAATTTTCTTGCAGTTATTGAATGGGCCCCTCCTTGATGTTATGCTTAAAACAAACATTTATTGGTAAAGTTTTGTGAGAGAAGAACAGGAGATGCTTGAGAAATGTTGGTTTGAAAGGCAGAAATAATTTATATGCCTTTTTTTTATATAGTTTATATCAAATGTAACATGATTATTTTTAGTTTTCTGCAAGAGTTGCCATTCTTTAAGAGTAAATGGCAGAGTTCCTTTGGCTTTAAAATGCATACACATAATTTTTCACAGATGGGTAATAGTTATCAAACTAAGAATTTCCAAGCTGTAAAATTCCCGTTGAGATGGGAGTGATGATCACACTAGATAATGGACTACTTGTGAAGGTGTATCCTCTTGGGCTAAACTATTGTCTTTATTAGTGCTGGGAATTCTTCACATTTGATGGTGTTCAGTTTTCACCAAAAGCGTCATATACAATTTCCTGTTCTCCTTCCACAAATACTTATATTGAAACTGATTGTTGTATCAATACTGAAATGTTAATTAACCCAAGCAAGTTTGAATACATATAATTTGACCAACAAAATTTCAACACATTACAATACTAACCTCCAAAAGACACAACAAACTTGTTGGGAGATGTTACGTTGTGTGGTTCATGTAATATGTAGACCTCGTCCCTAACTCTTACTTTTGTGAGTATTTGTACGTGCTCCTTAAACCAAAGGTGGTACCCCCCCCCCCTATATACAGTACTGTATATATACATTTGTGTGTGTGTGTGTGTATATAATATATATATATATATATATATATATATATATATATATATATATATATATATATATATATATATATATATATATATATATATATATATATATATATATAAAAAATAAGTTTTGTATACATATATACACACACACAGAATAACCACAGTGAATTTGGGAAAAGACAGCTGGAGCACTTATGTCTGGTCAAGACATTCTCAACAGCTAGACTGATAGGGAAACAGAAAGGCACCAGTTATAAAGGAAGTGTGTACTGGGAGTGGTAGCAAGAGCCAAAGAGGTGGCAAAACATCAAATGATTACGCTGCATTCTAGTGTAAACACACGAAACTCCCAACAGGAACTGCAAATTAATGCAAGAAGTCGGAGTGTGAGAACCAAAGAAGGCACCAAGAAAAGAAAGACCAGAATAAGGATGTCTCAAACTACAGTGTGTGTATGATGTTGAAGCAAGAATGTAATACAATTAACAGAGAACAAAAAATGAGGACCTTCCTTAGAATAATTGAAGAAGCCCCCGTAATACTGAACCTTAAATGGAAACGGACAGCAAACGACCTGTATTCTGTTGGCCGTTTGCCGTTATAGTTTATCTCTCGTGACCTTGCAGACTGAAGTTCTATCGTTGTGCATTGAGAAGTCCGCAAATACCTTAGTATATCTCTGTACCACTGTATTGGGGTGGAGAGTTCGTTTACCGTTTCTGGTTTAGCATTTCGGGGACTTCCGCTAATATTCTAAGAATGGTGATGATTTCACTTCTCCGTTTAATTGTTTTACATTCTTCGCTTTTCATATACAAAAATTGTAGTTTAAAGCACTTTTGTTCCAGTCTTTTTCTTAATATATCTTTGTGCCTTCTTTGGTTCTCACATTCCTACTGCTGTACTTACCTTAATCCGTGGGAAGTTTCGTGTGTTTACACTAGAATGCAGCGTAACCATTTGATGTTTTGCCGCCTCTCTGGCTCTTGCTACCACTCCCAGTACACACTTCCTTTATAACTGGTGCCTTTCTGTTTCCCTATCAGTCTAGCTGTTGAGAATGTCTTCACCAAACATAAGTGCTCCAGTTGCCATTATACTGTGGTTATCCTTCATTGAATAGATCTGTGTTTTTATCTTTGCTGTATGTATGTGTGTATATATACAGTACATATGTAAATAAAATCACAAAATGTGATATATAAATGCAAATAACCAGAGGAGGAAATTAATATATTTTCCTAAGCTTTTTTCTGGTGAGCACACGAAATGGAAGACACGTTAGGAGACACCTTTATCAGTATAGGCTGACGTACACATTAAGGTAGCATGACACGTGAGGTGTCCCTAGAGATCAGACGACTCGAATAATAAGCAAGCAGACACCAGATTGCAATATGCTGTAGATGAATATGACGACACATGTATTCATGACCTATAAATGTGTTGAAATGTTTATCAACATTGTAATTTAGTGTCTTGCCACTTATTCTTGGAGAATATGCCAAGTCTTGGGCACAACCCCACTGGCTGTGCAGTGTGTTCCTGTCGATGTTGACTCATATTGACCAGTTTGTCTTCGTATATGTATATTAACTGTGCTCGCTCCTTAGGAAGCATCTGATATGTTGAACACAATAGTGCTGAGGTAAAGATTCTTAAATTTTTATGGTTCTTTGCATTTATATTTCACATTTTGTAATTTTTTGCATTCATGGATACACACTAAAAAAAATATACATATTTTTGAATATATATATACATAGTATTATATATTATATATATATTTCCGGCTGTCCGCCCTTGGTGTCCGGCTGTCACAGTGTGATGCTCATTGGGACAGCATTTGCTCTCCTTTTGTAGCCTTGTGTATGTATATGTATATGTATGTGTGTATATATATAAATACACACACACACACACATATATATAAAATATATAATATATATAATATGAATGTATGGCGTATATAGGGCTGGTTTGGCTATTAAGCTAGTCATCAGGATTTGAGGTTATGAATTTTTTAACAAGTGTAAATGATATGACATTTGTCATATTGAGTGTATGTTCAGAAATTTTAAATAGTTTCATGTTAATTAACAGGACATGTTAATTAATGAGTGTGCATGTACTCACAAAGATAATTTAGGGATTGGCCGTATATCAATACCCAAATGAAATATTTTGTGCGGTGATTAGCTTGCAGCATCATTAGTGGTGGAAGGGTTGGAGCAGTTCACCGGAGAGTCTATATGGCTGGCTACTACAATGTGAAACATGTGATGTTGTATGCCTTTCTTCCTGCAAAATACCATAAAAATTGGAGCACAGTGGTATTCTTAGGCATGAAAGATAAGTTTGGTAAGTTGAGGAAGTCGGGACTGATTAGTAAGTCAATAAAGTAATTACGGTATTGTTAGGTGATTGGGATGAGGGGAACACTAGTCCAGAGTTCAATGGTAAGAAGGCTGGGGATCTTGAGTGGTATAGCTGTCACCTTGCAAGAGATTCACAATATTTGTCCATAAGTAATTATGGAATACATAAAGGGTTTCTGGCATATATATTTTGCTGCTATTTTATAGGTTTTCCTGATGTAATCAACTACGATATATTTTGTTTTACATTATCATGTTCATTACTTTGTGAAGTGGTGGAACAAAATTCTTGAATGAAGTGAATTATTTTGAGGTATGAAAAGCAAATTATGTTCATCTATCAGTAAAAATGACTGCTATAAACTTTTTATGCCAGTCCTGCTTGCTGACTTGATAAATACAGTGAATTTAAGTGGGGAAAGTTTGGGCAGTGTAAACTATCTCATGGTCATTTGGTACTGATGAATTGTATGAATAGGTATTGAAAGTAAAGGTTGGTTGGAAATTGTATTTTTATTTGAATTTCCTTAATGTACAGAAAAATTTGTTACATATAATGGGTGTTAACTTGACAAGGAAAGGGGGTCCTTGTGCACCATTTATAGGCAGTTGGGGTGGCTTCTGTTCCCTCAGCTGTCCCTCAATAAAATCTTTGAATCCAATGCCATTGATGTAGCTTGTCATATGATGTCCCCTCACTTTCCAGCCCATTGTTGTGGTGAGGGAGCTTGGTGGGCGGCTGTTACAGTGTGATGCTCATTGGGACATTTGCTCTCCTTTTGTGGCCTTGTACTCCTGCAACTGTCTTTACTTATTTTGCTGCTTTCAATTTTCCTCTTCACCTCTTCTCTTTTTGAGTGTTCCTGCTGACTTGGTGCCATGCTTGAATATTCTTTCTGTTGTCTTCTGTTCTGACGCTGGGTGAGTTGAGAAGGCGTGCACTTTAACCCGTGGATCCTTTGCACCATACTGGGTTGCGCCTCAGCTCTGGTGCCTTTCGTTCGACTATTTCCCTCAGCTTGTAAGTTAACACTGGCTTCCTGTCTCTCCAGGACCGCCGAGATCGCTACTGTCTTCGCTACCTTGCGAGGTCCTTACAACACCCTCACTCTCGCCTATGTCGTGCTTTGACTTTTCCCCCTCCTGTAGTTCCTGTTCCCCTTCACCTCCCTCTTTCAGTTTGGTTTTCTCGCCTGCAACATTATCTTTGTTAGTACAGCTGTATTACTAAACTAATATTTCTCCTCGTGTTGTTCCGTCCTTGCCCCTGTGGAGGGTCGCCCTTCCTCAATATTGCAACTCTCTGACCCACATCACTAAAGCTTTTATCCCTCCTAAAGTTCTGAAACGCCTTTTCCTTGAACACTTTTCTTCACATTCCTGCTCTGTTTCCATCTTCACCGATGGGTTTAAGTCTGCAGACGGTGTAGGCTACTGTTGTTTTTCCTGACCACACCTGTGTGTGTCGCTTTCCTCCGGAGACTAGCATCTTCACGGCAGAACTTGGCTATTCTCTATGATCGTCATCTGCTTTCTCAATGTCAATCTTCCTTTGTGGTTGTAGTTGACTCTCGCATTGCCCTCATGGCTCTGGAGTCCTTTAATCCAGTCCATCCGGTGGTAGTCGAGATTCAACATTGGCCGTTTCTTATCTCCAGTAGATTTAAGACAGTTGAGTTTTGCTGGATTCCCAGCCATATTGGTCTCTCTTAAATGAGCGTGCAGACGCTATCGCTAAGGAAGCTATTCACACTTGAACCATCTCCCGTAAAAGTATTCCTAATTCCGACCTTTACCCAGTTGTTCATTCCTCCTTCCTTGCCTGTTGGCAGGGCTGTTGGTCTTCTGTTACTGGTAACAAACTCCATACTCTTAAAGAGTAATGAATCCCTGTGGCCTTCCTCCTACCATCGTAACCAGCGGTGGGAAACGGCTCTGGCAAGGTTGCGTATTGGCTATACGTGCTTGACCCACGGACACTTGATGGAGCGCCGCCCTGCTCCTTATTATCCCTCTTACAGTTGTATATATCCTTGCTGAATGTCCTGACTTCCAGGACGAGTATGTCATGCTTTCCGACCGTCTCCCGTGGTCACTTGTCCCTTGATAGAATTCTTGGTGAATCGGATACTTTTGAAATAATTCGCCTTATGCGTTTCTATTCTCTTGTTGGCATCCTCAGTGATATTTAGTGCCCTCTGATTATTCTGCACATTTGGTGATACTACATAGCCTTCCCGGCTTGGTGCCTACTTTGATAATTACTTACTTTAACCCATGGAAGTGTGGTACCCGATGTGGTCAAACGATGGAAAACTTCTGTCAAATTCTGCCTTCGCTGCCGAGCCAGATCTCGACGCACTGGTGGTTCTCAAGGTGATGATTGCGGGCTGTACGGTGGTGATTCCACGATGCACCCCTAGGAAGGCTCCATGTTATCAGGTAACCTATAATACTTGCTGTGGATATAGTTCACAGCAAGGACCCAGATTTCATAATTGTGTCGAGGGACATACATTCAGTGTGTATGTGTGCACGTTAGACTTAAATTGAGACTCTTCCTCTCCCCCCCCCCCCAGGTCGAGTTACTAACCAGGATACAACCCCTTCAAGAAGTCGACTAACTCCAGGGTACCTACTTATTGCTAGGTGAACAAAGGCATTAAATGATAGGAAATGCATCTAACCATTTCTGTCCTGCCCGGGATTCAAACCTGGAATGTTGATTGTGAGTCGAGAATGAACCCTGAATTACCCGAATTTACCCGAGCACCACTAACACTAGTGGCCTCGATGAGGACAGGAAGCTGGCGGCTTGTTGAAGGTCCCCCCCCCCGTTTGCATTGATCTTTTCCAGGTATATTTTAAAATTCAGCAGTTTTATTATTATTATTATTTTCTACCACAGACGTACCTTGAGGTGGTGCTTCCGGGGCTTAGTGTCCCCGCGGCACGGTCATCGACCGGGCCTCCTGGTTGCTGGACTGATCAACCAGGCTGTTGGACGCGGCTGCTCGCAGCCTGACGTATGAGTCACAGCCTGGTTGATCAGGTATCCTTTGGCGTGGCCAGATATTGACAATGCTAATCAGCATATATACATTTTCTTCTGTCCTCCATGGACAGGGTTAGAGATGTGTTAAAACATATAGTTCAGGGGTTTATTGAACAATCAACCACAGAAGGTGAGTCGGTGCTTTTAAAATGCTAAGCTAACCTACATACGTAAATACATAGAAACACAGATTTACGTATGCCCTACATAAAGTGTTCGATGTGTCTTTTAGTGTCATTAATGTGCATTTACAAAGGTTAAATGTAATTCTGATCAGCTTCCATATATATACTTTATACACACATACACATATAGCTACATATACATATATATATATACACATGCATTCATATACATTTGTCTCTTTTACTCTGACAGAGGGAATGTATGTATGTGATGTAGCTATATAACCTGAGCTTGTAAAAGCACCTTAATCACCTTCAGTGATTAAGTGCTTAATTGCACACTAGTTTCTCTATCAGCACAGTTTTGGCTTCATCAGGTAGGCAGTTCCACAGATTAATAACCCTATGGGTGAAGAAGCATCTCCTGCTCACAGTCCTACATTGTGGCTTGTTGAGCTTGAAACCGTTGCTCCTTATTTGTGTTACATTTGCCCTTCTGAATAAAATATCCGGATCAACATCCTGTAACTTGTTCAGTATTTTGAATTTCAATGAGATCCGTACTGCCATGTCTGGTTTGCAGTGTTGTGGCCCTGTGGCCACACCCTGTGGCCCTCAGGCGTTCCTGATTCGAGAAATAACTTGGCTCCGGAATGACTTTTGTTGCCCGATATTGTACCTTTAGTGCACCCCCCCCCCCCCTGTGTGATGCTCCGTGGGACAGCCCTCTGTCCTTTTGAAGCCTTATGCTCCTGCTGCTATCTTCACAAATTGTGCTAGAAGTGCCGCCAACCTTTTTCCCAGTCTTGATTATTCTTTCGGTCATCATTTGTTTTGACGCCCAGGTGTTCGGGGAGGCGCGCACACTCGCCCGTAAAACTGTGGTCCCCGACGTTTTGAGCGAGGGGACGCTTTTATTGTCAAACCTCGCCTTCGTTGCCGAACCCGATCTTGACAGACTGATGGTTCTTAAGGTCGCGATTGCGGGGCGTAAACCCACGACGCACCCCTGGGTGCATCGTGGGTATACTTTGTGGAGATAGAACACCCACAAAGACACCCCCGTGTTTTTGTGGGTGTTCTATACTCTAATTGTGGCTCCATGGTGGGTATGGGGGCTTATTCGTGGAAAAAATTATTACCTGTTCGTTTATATGCCGATGACTGACCCTCTTTTTAACTTCCCAGACTCGTGGGGTGGGCGACCAGGTCCCCCCCGAGTCTGACTGTGATGGAAGACCGGGCTCTGTAGCTCCCGCTATTTTGGGTCCAGCCAAGCTGGTTCCCTGACACTCCCGACTACCCCTCTACGCTCGCCTCCCACCTCTGTGGCAGGGTCGAGCCCCAAGCCCCCAGTGATGACCTCCTCATCACCTGGAGTGGCTTCTCCTCATTCTGACAACTGCACCTTTAACCCCCATCTTACTGAACGTGCTCGGCACCGTCCCCTTCACAGACACACCCACACGATTCCTTCCAGTTCTACTACGTTCCAAGTCTTGCTTGGTCCTGCTACATGGACTAAGTACTTTAATCTCAATCATGTGGATTCTACACGTCCTGACGATTTTTTCCTCCATATACACCTCGTTGATTCAGTGGATACATTTGTTAATTTTAACCCCGCCCGTACTGGTACGTGTATCGTTGCTGCTGCTTCTCAGAAAGCAGCGGACCGCTTAGCTTCGTTGTCCAGCATTGGGGAGACTCGAGCGCTCCTGTTAGGATCTCCAAAAAATGCTTTGTTAAATGCCAGTATTGGCACGGTTATTCTCCCGCACCATGTTTGTGATCTATGTTAGGGACATGAAAGACTGCTACGAGGATATTAAACATATCCTTGGAGCCCGAGATCATTCTGTCCTCCAGGTTGATACGTTCACTCGACCAGCTCGTGGTCGTCGTCACAGCCTCTTCGAGTTGTGAAGATCACTTTTGATAGTACAGTAGGTCCCTTCTGCCTTCTATCATTCTTGCTGGTGCCAGATGCTCCGTTCAGGAGTACATTCTCTCTCATAGACTTTGCAATAGGTGTTGGAAATTTGGGCATGGTCCCCTCAAATGCAAGAGTGCAATGTGTCTATACCTCTTGTATGGGACTCGGGTCACTCTAAGACAGCTCTTCTTCCCAGGCTCACTGCATCAATTGCGGTGACGCCCCCCCTACCTTCTCCCGCGCGTGTATATGCACTACAAATCTGAAGAGGCCATCCTCAGTTTGAAACACCACGATTGTTTTTTTCCTGAGGCGAGACGCCAAGTACGCCGTCTCTCTGCTGTTGTTTGTTGTTGATGTTATAGATTCAGCTACTCGGAACAAGTTCCAAGTAGGACGGGTGTTACAAACTTGCTTGCTGCTATGGGGGATCAAGAATTATGGAGCAGGGTCAGCAGTTAGAATCAAGGTGTAACAAGGTAGTGACACAATTAGGCCCGGCCCCCAAGGAACATAGGTTCCTGTTTATACTTTAAGGTTTTAGAACAGATCTGTCGTCTGGGATACAATTAACTACGCCACTACAACAGGAGTAATGGATACACCTCAAAAACTAACTTATTTATTAAACCCTCTTAACAACCCCCCATATACATTCACAACAATAACAATAATTACTTTACCACACTATCTTACGTTAACTACCTTGGTCCACGTAGGCAGGATACAAGGCTTACACTTGGGACAAGCTAGGGTAAAGTCTACTAGGCAAGGGACACTAGTAAGGACTCTAGGTAGCTTGGTACCACTGAAGAGACACGTGGTTCCACTGAGCCCCCTTTAGAGTAAATTAGCAATATAAACGCTAGCGATACCCTATACCATTACTACACATTTATGCCAGAAAACGAGAATACCGCACTATACATAGCTTTGTAAACTAGACACAGGATAAGGTAAGGGAAGAGGAGGAGGGAGAGGAGAGGGATACAGCGCAACACAGCACGGTTGTGGACACCACGCCGCCAGCCAGAGAAGAACGCCAAAACGTCCAGCCGCAGAGATCCCGAGTTGTTGTGGTGCTGGGAAGAGCCTAACTGATCGTGCAGCTTATACACATTACAAATATTCACCGATGTACAATTTTTTTTTTTTTTTGAGATATATACAAGAGTTGTTACATTCTTGTACAGCCACTAGTACGCGTAGCGTTTCTGGCAGGTCCCTGGAATACGATCCCCGCCGCGAAGAATCGTTTTTTCATCCAAGTACACATTTTACTGTTGCGTTAAACAGAGGCTACAGTTAAGGAATGGTGCCCAGTAAATCCTCCCCGGCCAGGATACGAACCCATGACATAGCGCTCGTGGAACGCCAGGCGAGTGTCTTACCACTACACCACGGAGACTGTTGTTTACTTTACTCGTTCTAAGGATACTTAATATTTACTACAATGTTATACTTAATTCACAACAAGCTCAAGAGTCTGAATGCTCTGTGAGAAACAACATTCGTCTTACGTCTGGCAAGGAAGATAGGAATGCGCATCGACAAGCGCACAAAAGAACGTAAGGTAAATTATTTAGAGCTTAATATATGACCTCTGGTTTCCACTGAAGAACCCAGGGTCATAACAACGGGCTATGGTGAGCCCGTAACTTACCTGGCACAGGAGCGGTGCAAGTATCATGGGCTATGGTGAGCCCGTAGTGGACTTACCTGGTACAGGAGCGGTAAGTTGGCTCTTTTGCTATTCGATTGATTGATTGATAAAGATTAAGCCACCCAAAAGGTGGCACGGGCATGAATAGCCCGTAAGTGGTGGCCCTTTTGAGCCATTACGAGTATCAATAGATGATACTGGAGATCTGTGGAGGTGCGACTGCACCCTGCGAATGTGTCCAATTGATTGATTGATAAAGATTAAGCCACCCAAGAGGTGGCACGGGCATGAATAGCCCGTAAGTGGTGGCCCATTGAGCCATTACCAGTATCAAGAGATGATACTGGAGATCTGTGGAGGCGCGACTGTACCCTTCGTGACGGGAGATGTCTCCCGGACCAAATGGTGTTTGCTATTCTCAAATCACTTGCTTATATACGGTGACTACACCTCATAATAAGATAGGAGGGTGGAAAAACCGTTACCTGTAAATAGGGATAGGATTATAGCTTGTGTAGTTAGAGCTAGTGCTAATTAGTTATGCCATTAAGATGATGAGATAATGGAGCGAGTATAAGTTTATTCGCTACATGCTCCATCTCTCCTCGCTCTTCCCCACTTTCTCAGTCTCACGTCCGTTTCCAGACCTTGGACCCGGACACACCAACACCACCTCCCTAGCTCTTTTACGTGCTGAACCAGAAGGTTCTGGTTCTCCGTCTGGTGTTTCCCTTCTTCCTTCCCAGTCTGCCATGTCTCTTGTGTCCTCCACCCCCCCCCCCAATCCTTCTTCCCAGTCCACCTCTCTGTCATTGTTGTCCTCCACGTCGCCTGTCTGCCAGGCTGTTATCCATCATCCAACAATTTTTAAGTTGATCGCTCCCTTTCTCCTCCTGTTGAGACTATGGAGGCTGTCGCCCAGTACGTTGTTGCTGGCACATCTATCTCTTTAAGTCAGAAACGTAAGCCTGGCTCCTCTCCTCCTTCCTTACCGGTAGGCAATGAGGCATCACTTTTTTCCCCGCCTTTCGACTCCAACTCTATCCCTGCATTCCTTCCCATTTGGGTGGTCGAGCTCCCTGTCCCAGCTACGAAGGTTCCCTTGGTCCTCGATTCTCTCTCGGTTGCTGCCCCTTGATGAGATGCGCTCCCCTGTTTTTGCCGCCTTTCTCCTGCTGTCCTTGACCGCCCCTCTCCAATACCTCCTCCCACTCCGGACTGTCCGTCTGCCTCTGGTCCGTCCTCCAGCTCCCTTGACACCATCATCCTTGCTAGATTTACCTATGCTCCCTGACCCCGATTTCATTGATCCTGATCCCGATTTTACTTAGTATATTGTGCTCTTCTTTGCCTTTGTCTCTTCATTGTTCTTTGTTGCTGTTCTCTCTCCTTTTGACAGACTATTCTTCACTAATATTATTGGATTTATGCCAACTTCCATGATCTCCAACTTTTAATAACACAGTTTTCACCACTTTGTGTATGTCTCCAGGAACCGATGCTTGGTGCTCGTCCTGGTCACTTCCATGGTTATTCATTTCTCTCCTCCCCTCCACCCCTTCCTCCTCAGCTTTTGCTGGGGCCCATAACTCTACTGCTCTCTTGATTCGTACTGATATTCCCGTCCCCCCACTTTTTCAGTCACCTGTCCAATGTTCTGCTGCCCATATCTTTGTGAGTAAATGTTACACGGTCTGTTACGGACGGACAGGTAATAAAAGTACGTGTTTGCGGGAGAAACAACTTGGCAAAATGATCAGGGAAGGAATGGAGCCCCAACATAAAGATACACTTAGGGTATATTATACGAACAGTAGGAGTCTACGAAACAAAATAGACGATTTAAGTGCTCTTGTAAGCACGGAAAAAAATAGATTTTATTGCACTTGCCGAAACGTGGATGAATGTAGGAAACAGAGAACTATTAGCTGAATATCATATAAATGGATTTAAACTATTTTACACATATATATATATCCAGACGAGGAGGGGGAGTAGCCATATATGTTAGGGACAATTTGAAACGTAGTCTCAAAGAAGGAATCAAAACTGAGCCACACACACAAACTATTTGGCTAGAATTAAACGTAGAAGCAAATAATCTTATATTAGGAGTTTTATACAGGCCACCAAATTTAATCAGAATGGAAGCAAAGCATCAATGGGATGAAATATCTAGAGCATCTAGGTCTAACAGGATTTGTGTCATGGGTGACTTTACTTTTAGTGGAATAAACTGGATTAACAGAACCTGGTTGATACCTGGTTGATGGGGTTCTGGGAGTTCTTCTACTCCCCAAGCCCGGCCCGAGGCCAGACTTGACTTCTGAGAGTTTGGTCCACCAGGCTGTTGCTTGGAGCGGCCCGCAGGCCCACATACCCACCACAGCCCGGTTGGTCCGGCACTCCTTGAAGGAAACAATCTAGTTTCCTCTTGAAGATGTCCACGGTTGTTCCTGTAATATTTCTGATGCTCGCTGGTAGGACGTTGAACAACCGTGGGCCTCTGATGTTCATACAGTGTTCTCTGATTGTGCCCATGGCACCTCTGCTCTTCACTGGTTCTATTCTGCATTTTCTTCCATGTCGTTCACTCCAGTACGTTGTTATTTTACTGTGCAGATTTGGGACCTGTCCCTCCAGTATTTTCCATGTGTATATTATTTGGTATCTCTCTCGTCTCCTTTCTAGTGAGTACATTTGGAGAGCTTTGAGTCGATCCCAATAATTTAGGTGCTTTATCGCGTCTATGCGTGCCGTATATGTTCTCTGTATTCCCTCAATTTCAGCAATCTCTCCTGCTCTGAAGGGGAAGTGAGTACTGAGCAGTACTCAAGACGGGACAACACAAGTGATTTGAAGAGTACAACCATTGTGATGGGATCTCTGGACTTGAAGGTTCTCGTAATCCATCCTATCATTTTTCTGGCTGACGCAATACTTGCTTGGTTATGCTCCCTAAACGTTAGGTCGTCGGACATCATTATTCCCAAATCCTTGACATGCTGTTTTCCTACTATGGGCAGATTCGATTGTGTTTTGTACCCTGTATTATGTTTAAGATCCTCATTTTTGCCGTATCTGAGTACCTGGAATTTATCACCGTTAAACATCATGTTATTTTCTGCTGCCCAATCGAAAACTTTGTTAATATCTGTTTGTAGTTTATCAATGTCTTCAGCAGAGGTAATTTTCATGCTGATTTTTGTATCATCTGCAAAGGATGACACGAAGCTGTGACTTGTGTTTTTGTCTATATCTGATATGAGAATAAGGAACAGCAGTGGTGCAAGGACTGTACCTTGAGGTACAGAGCTTTTAACTGCGCTCGGACTCGATTTTACTTGATTGGAATAACGAAGCAGAAGATTTTCTAGAATTAATTGACGATTACTTTCTTACGCAACACATTAAGGAACCAACGCGGGAAAATAATATTTTAGATTTAGTGTTAACTAACAGGGAAACACATATTAATGACATCGAAATAGGGGGTGAGCTAGGGAACAGTGATCACAAAGAAATCAGATTTAGTATAGAATGGAATACATTTGTAGGGGAAAATTCTGTTAAAGTGCCAGTTTCGAAAAGCTGATTTTAATAGCCTAAGATTTTTTGGATGAAATAGATTGGAAAGTCTTGGGCATGGGGGGATGGGCCGGTCTTGGAGCGAGACGTGAACCCAGCGATGGGTGACGTTTTTTAGTTTAGTTCATTTATTATGCACCCCATACCCATCCCGTGGGCGGCAGTGGAAAGGGTTACAGAGGCACATAATGGGCTCAGGGACTGAACCCCACAATTCATTTAGCTAAGCAAGTTACAATCTTGATGAGCTAGTTACAAAATTCAGTATAAGTCGTCACATCATAAATGGGTTCGAGATCGACCACAACTACAGTTTATAAATTAAGCAACTGACATATGTGGAGAGCTATAGTGTCACAATTGATGTTTATCCTGCACACCGCCCCCCATCCAGTGGGCAGCGGTGGATAGGTTACAATCTCTTAGTTACTACCTACAGTTGGCAAACTGGAGATATGTGGCTAAGACTTCTGGTAGCAGATAATTTTGAATGAAATATTTACACATCGTTGGAACATTGGTTATAGAATTGTCTCTGAATTCACGTATCTTTTCGCACTCCATCACATAGTGACGGAGGGTGTGCGAATAATTTTGTTGACACAGTTTACATTTGGTCAGGTCTACATCAGCAGATAATGAGAATTCCCAGAGATACTTGTAACCGAGTCTAAGATGAGCAGTAGTAACATCTAGAAGTCTGCTGATTTTATTGGATGATCCATAGATGTGTGGCTCCTCTTGCATGATAGATGGAATTACTGGTGTCAATTTCACTTTGCCTCAGATCTACAAGATTTTGTTGAAGTTCTCGGTGTATTGCTGCTCTCAGATTGCTCATTGACAATCTAAGGTTACACTCAACGTCTCCTTTAAAGGCAGATTCTTTGGCTAACTTATCAGCAGTGACGTAAAAAGGGATTTCGATGTGGATTCAAAATATAACTTATTTAAAAATATTCTAAGCAAAGCACAGGAACGTAGTATACCTTACAAATTGAATAGATCGAATACTAATGACCCGAAATGGATGACAAAGGATCTGAAGAACCTTATAGGTAGAAGAGAGCTTGGAAGAGAGCTTAATCTTGTCCGGATTAAGAATGGGGAAGTCAGTTTTAGAACAGGAATTCGTGCAACTGGTTAGAAATGTTAAAAAAAGAGATAAGGAGAGCAAAAAAATATAAATAAATAAATAAATATGTTTATTCAGGTAAGGTATATACATACAAGTGAGGTTACATGAAAATCGAATTATAGGTAGAGCTAGTACATACAATGCCTAAAGCCACTATTACGCAATGCGTTTCGGGCAGGAAGAACATTATATCTAGAACTTATATTAATAGAGCATAAATAATAAAATGTGTTGAGAACAAATACAAATAAGATAAAAAAAGGGGGAACATGAACTGAAAAAGCAGCACAAATACAAAAGGTTGACAAACAGTTTGATTAAAAAAATAAACAGACATGGGTTGAACTAGAGGGGTAAGGTAGGTTACAGGGAATTTATTAGGTAGTGTTTAGTTTTAAACTATGAAGAACTATGAAGTTCGTATAGCAGGCCACAAAGGCAAATTCTAAAGTTTTTTTTCCATTATATCGAACAAAGTTAGGGAAGGATAGGTCCATTAAAAACCGAGACAGGTCAGATAACGGATAATGACGAAGAGTGAGTAGTATTTTTAATAAATATTTTATCTCTGTATTTACTAAAGAGGAATTTAACTCTATGCCTTAAACCGAACAAGTCTATGTGGGTGGGGACGAGGACAGGTTGACTAGTCCAGTTACCAGGGAGGATGTAATTAAACAAATAGTGAAACTCAAACCAAACAAATCCCCAGGGCCGGACGAAGTGTTTGCCAGGGTGCTTAAAGAATGCAAAGAGAAGCTTTCCGAGCCACTGTCTACCATATTTAATAAATCATTAGAGTCAGGCAGAGTGACAGAGTCATGGAAGGTTGCTAATGTGGTACCAATTTTCAAGAAAGGAGATAGATCACTTGCATCAAACTATCGGCCAATTAGCTTAACGTCTATTGTGGGAAAGTTACTTGAATAGATAATTGCAAATACCATTCGTCTTCATCTTGAAAAACAGAAATTAATAAAGGGTTCAGAACATGGTTTTACAAATGGCCGTTCATGTTAAACAAATTTGCTATCATTTCCAGCATAGTTGAGGCAGTTGATAGTGGAAAGGTTACTGTGCTACTGCTGCTGCTCCTACAACTGGTGTTGCTTCTGGTGCTACTGCTGCTGCTGCTACTGTTCCTGCTACTGCTGTGCTTCTGGTGCTACTGCTACTGCTACTTTGCTGCTGGCGTTGCTTCTGGTGCTGCTGCTACTGTTCCTGCTGCTGATATTGCTTCTGTTGCTACTGCTACTGCTGTTTACTGCTGTTGGTACTGCTGCTGCTGCTGTCACTGCTGCTGCTACTTTCCTGCTGCTGGCGTTGCTTCTGGTGCTGCTGCTACTGTTCCTGCTGCTGATATTGCTTCTGTTGCTACTGCTACTGCTGTTACTGCTGTTGGTACTGCTGCTGCTGCTGTCACTGCTGCTGCTACTTTTCCTGCTGATGGTGTGGCTTCTGGTGCAACTGCTGCTGTTACTGCTGCTATTGCTGTTGGCACTGCTGCTGCTACTGTTCCTGCTGTTGTGGCTCCTGCTGCTATTGGTGCTGCTACTGCTGCTGTCACTGCTGCTGCTGCTACTATTCCTGTTGCTGTTGTGGCTGGTGGTGCTGGTGGTGTGGAGGTGGGGGCGGGCGGGTGGGTTCATGGTCCGCGGGGCGGGTGCGTGGAGGAAGAGCAGAGGGTTGGTGTTCGTGGCGGGGCCGGGGGCTGTCCGGTGCAAGGCGGCGACGGTACGGGTCGTCACCGTCGCCGCCTTCGTCGCCCCGGTAACGGCGCCGGAGCCCCCCGGCTCTTCCTGGTGGGCAGGGAGAGTTCTTCTCTGTTCTTCTACAGGTGCCACTGATGTACAGGTTCAATAAACTGATAGATCATAAAGAACACTGGACGGAGCAATGTGCACTATCCTTATCTTCTTAAATAGGAAGCTTGTTTTGTCTAACTTGTATCCGCCAAACTTGTCTAAAATATTCGAAAAACTAATAATAATAATAATAATAATAATAATAATAATAATAATAATAATATAATAATAATAATAATAAATAATATATAAATAAATTTGTATTCAGGAAAAGTACATACATAGTTGATTTACAAACACAAGTAATGGATATATATGTAGAGGTAGTACATACAATACCTAGAGCCACTAACACGCATAGCGTTTCAGACAAGGTGTGGGGGGGGGGGGACACTTAGACTAAA
>WNGS01001312.1:2398149-2418149 GCA_020271785.1 Procambarus virginalis | reverse complement strand
GTTCCAGTGTTCCAGTGTTCCATGTAGTCCCCGTCTCTTAAGTCTTCCAGGATTCAGTTAATTTTTGTATAATATTGTCAGTCCCGTGTGTGTTCTTCCTGTACACATGGTGAACAGTCACCATCACAGCTGGTCTCACCATCACAGCTGGTGTCACCATCACAGCTGGTCTCACCATCACAGCTGGTGTCACCATCACAGCTGGTGTCACCATCACAGCTGGTGTCACCATCACAGCTGGTGTCATCATCACAACTGGTGTCACAATCACAGCTGGTGTCACCGTGACAGCTGGTGACACCGTGACAGCTGGTGACACCGTGACAGCTGGTGACACCGTGACAGCTGGTGACACCGTGACAGCTGGTGACACCGTGACAGCTGGTGACACCGTGACAGCTGGTGACACCGTGACAGCTGGTGTGACAGATCACAAAATCTGAAACATAAAAAATGTATATAAAATGCAACTTATTAACAGTCATATAAATAATAAGAGGTAAACCATGATACAATGTTTACTACAACAGTCTACAGCAGTGTTCTCAACACTCTGGACTCTCTGACATTTTTAGTTAGAAGCAGTTGTTGAAATACAGCCAATTTGTCGCTACTTGTGGAATTGGGCCAGGTAACCATCATGGCGGCCATCTTGGCGGCCATCTTGGCGGCCATCATGCGGCCATCTTGGCGGCCATCATGGCGGCCATCATGGCGGCCATCTTGGCGGCCATCATGGCGGCCATCTTGGCGGCCATCATGGCGGCCATCTTGGCGGCCATCATGGCGGCCATCTTGGCGGCCATCATGGCGGCCATCATGGCGGCCATCTTGGCGGCCATCATGGCGGCCATCTTGGCGGCCATCTTGGCGGCCATCATGGACAGAATCTGGCCATACCAGACTCGCGCACCCAACCCAAACATCATCTTCAGGCATTGTGGAAACATACTAAGAAGAGAACAGCTGAACATATACACTTGCCATCAATGGTCATTTCCCCAGCGTGTCACAGGAGCACACGTCGGTGTGGCCTCCAGTCTGGCAGCCGCCCACACTGCAGGGAGCCGCAGCGACTCAACTCCTACCAAGATTTGTTGGAGAATGATCATGAATTTATAATAATAAATAATAAATAATAATATTATATTTTTATTCAGGAAAAGTACATACATAATTGATCTACAAACATAATGTTGGATTGAAATTGAAATTGAAATAAGTTTATTGAGGTAAAATACACACAAAGGGATGAGGTAGCTCAAGCTATTCTCACCCCGTTCAGTACATCGTGTTAATACATATATAGATACACATCACAAACAATAAACGTATTACCAAACATTCTGAGAGATAAACATATACATTCCCTCCTTTACACAAGTAATGGATATATATGTAGAGCTAGTACATACAATGCCTAGAGCCACTAGTACGCATAGCGTTTCGGGCAAGGTGTGGGGGGGGGGGAACACTTAGACTAAAACTTAATAGTAATCGGAATTAGGTATAAATTGATAAGTTAGCCAAAGAATCTGCCTTTAAAGGAGCAGTTGAGTGTAACCTTGGATTGTCAATGAGCAATCTGAGAGCAGCAGTACACCGAGAACTTCAACAAGATCTTGTAGATCTGAGGCAAAGTGAAATTGACACCAGTAATTCCATCTATCATCATACTATCATGCAAGAGGAGCCCCTCATCTATGGATCATCCAATAAAATCAGCAGACTTCTAGATGTTACTACTGCTCGGCTTAGACTCGGTTACAAGTATCTCTGAGAATTCTCATTATCTGCCGATGTAGACCTAACCAAATGTAAACTGTGTCAACAAAATTATTCGCACACCCTCCGTCACTATGTGATGGAGTGCGAAAAGATACGTGAATTTAGAGACAATTCTATAACCAATGTTCCAGCGATGTGTAAATATTTCATTCAAAATGATCTGCTACCAGAAATTTTAGCCAAATATCCCCAGTTTGCTAACTGTAGGTAGTAACTGAGTGATTGTAACCTATCCACCGCTGCCCACTGGATGGGGGGCGGTGTGCAGGACAAACATATCAATTTTGAAACTAGCTCTCCACATATGTCAGTTGCTTAATTTAGAACCTGTACTTGAGGTCGATCTCGAACCCATTGTTGATGTGACGACTTATATTGAATTTTGTAACTAGCTCATCAAGATTGTAACTTGCTTAGCTAAATGAATTGTGGGGTTCAGTCCCTGAGCCCATTATGTGCCTCTGTAACCCTTTCCACTACCGCCCACAAGATGGGTATGGGGTGCATAATAAATTAACTAAACTAGAACTAGAAAAAGGAATAAAAAATAAAAAAGGGGAGAACAAGGCAGAAATCAGCAATTGTACAAGTTGGAGAACAAACAGCATTGTTTAACAATAGCAAGACATGGGTTGACATTTAGGGGGTAAGGTAGGTTACAGGGAGTTAATTAAGTAGCATTTGGTTTTACTCTTAAACTGGTTGAGAAAGAAACAGCCTTTAACATGATTGGGGAGACCATTCCACATTCTGGGTCCCTTGATTTGTAGAGCATTTCTAGTTTGGTTAAGTCGCACTCTTAGAATATCAAATAGGTATTTGTTTCTGATGTGATGCCCATGAGTTCTGTTACAACCTTTACAACGTTCTGTTACAGGAAGCTTCTAAGATCAGGATTGATATTGCAGTTCAGAGTTTTAAATACATAGAGTACGCATGAGAGGATGTGCAGTGACTTAATATCTAACATATTCAAAGATTTCAGTAAGGGTACCGAGTGCTCTCTGAGGCCAGAGTTGGATATTGTCCTAATAGCAGCTTTGTGTTGAATAATTAGAGGACGTAAATGATTTTGGGTAGTAGAACCCCAAGCACAAATACCATAGTTGAGATATGGATAGATGAGGGAGTAATAGAGAGTCACCAGGGCAGGGCGAGGTACATAATATCTGATCTTAGAAAGAATGCCAACAGTTTTTGAAACTTTTTTTGATATATTTAGAATGTGTCCCTGGAAATTCAGCTTGATGTCGATGAGAACACCAAGGAATTTTCCGTGTACTTTGTTACTAATTTGTATATTGTTTATTCTTAGATTAATTTGATTTGAGAATTTATTGCCAAACAAAATATAGAAAGTTTTGTCAATGTTAAGGGTGAGTTTGTTGGCAGTTAGTCAAAGATGGACTTTATTTAGTTCAGTGTTCACTGTGGCATTTAGAGCAAGATGGTCAGGACTGGAGAAAATGAAGGTTGTGTCGTCAACAAATAGAATTGGTTTGCGGTGTTGAGACGTATTTGGGAAGGTCATTAATGTAGATGAGAAAGAGGAGAGGAGAGGGCCAAGTATGCTGCCCTGAGGAACACCAATGTTGAGGTGTAGGATGGGAGAAATTGAATTATTCACAGAAACATACTGGAGCCTGTCAGTAAGGTAAGACTGAAGATATAAATAAATAAATGTTTATTTAGGTAAGGTACATACATACAAGAGATTTTACAACGAATGATGGATTTATAGATAGAGTTAGTACATGCAATGCCTAAAGCCACTATTACGCAAAGCGTTTCGGGCATGAAAAACATTAATGACTAAAGCTTAATACTAATTGAGTATAAAGAATAAAATGTATTGAGAACAAATAAAAATAGAGATAAAAAAAGGGGGAACATGGCTGAAAAAGCAGCACAAATACAATTAGGTCGACAAACAGCGTTGATTAAAAAAACAGACATGGGTTGACAATAGAGGGGTAAGGTAGGTTACAGGGAATTTATTAGGTAGTGCTTCGTTTTTATCTTAAACTGGTTGAGAGAGGTACAGTCTTTAACATGGTTGGGAAGGTCATTCCACATTCTGGGTCCCTTGATTTGTAGAGCATTTCTAGTTTGATTAAGTCGTGCTCTTGGAATATCAAAACTGTATTTATTTCTGGTGTGGTGCTCATGGGTTCTGTTACAACCTTCAATGAAGCTTTTGAGGTCAGGATTGGCATTACAGTTCAGCGTTTTATATATGTATAATACACATGAGAGAATGTGCAGTGACTAAATATCTATTAATATATTGCAGGGAGTGACCTCTGACTCCATATTGATGTAACTTAAGAAGAAGATTTTGGTGGTTGACAGTGTCAAAAGCCTTACGCAGGTCTACAAATAACCCAACAGGGAACTCATTTTTATCAAGAGCTGCATGTATCAAGTTAATCATACTAATAAGTGCATCGTTAGTGCTTTTTTTTGGGTCTGAAGCCATATTGGCAAGAGCTAAGTATATTGTGTTTGGCTAGATAAGAGTAGAGCTGCTTGTAGATGCTGCTGCTAATACCAACTGGGAGTCTGAATTAGGTAACATAGGGGACATCAACCTAGCAGTTCAATCATTTCTTCAAAAAACTCTCAGCCTTTATAACACCCACTGTCCTATGCTAACGAAACAAGTCACAACTAAAAGGCTAAACAATTCATGGCTAACAAAGGGAATACTTAAATCTATTAAATAAAAACATGACCTTGAGAAGAAGTGTAGGTTAGGAATCGTCTCCAAAGAATTTTCAAAGAATTACTCATCAGCGCTATCTAAAATAATTAAGAGAGCCAAAATTAAATACTACGAAAATAAATTTACCCAAATAATGGGCAACTTTAAGAAAACATGGAGCACTATTTCACAAATATTGGGATAAAAAATGCTTTTAAATAAAAAACAATACTCCTGTCCAATAATGATGGTCAGCTTTCAGCCTCTGATACTGCTATTGAATTCAACAGGTTCTTCTCTTCCATTGGGTCATCCCTTGCTAATGATATTCCATCTTCCAGTACTAATATTCAGGCCTACCTTACAGGTAACTATCCAGAGTTTCTGTGCCTAACTCCTGCTAATTTCACTGATGTTAATGAGATAATCCTTTCCCTTAAAACTAAGTCTAGTGCCCTTGAGGAGATACCAACTCTAATTTACAAAAAAGCCTCCAGATTTTTAGCTCCTGCCGTCACTTGAACTCCAAACCTTTCCAGATATTCTAAAAAAAAAGCGAGAGTAACCCCTGCCCATAAATGTGGTGATCCCACTGATGTCAACAACTTCAGACCTATATCAATCCTGCCAAACTTATCAAAAATATTTGAAAAACTAATCTACAAGCAGCTTTACTCTTATCTAACCAAACACAATATACTTAGCTCTTGCCAATATGGCTTCAGAACAAAAAAAAGCACTAACGATCTTCTTGAGATCTTGAGGTTATCGTGAAATGATTTCGGGGCTTTAGTGTCCCCTCGGCCCGGTCCTCGACCAGGCCTCCACCCCCAGGAAGCAGCCCGTGACAGCTGACTAACACCCAGGTACCTATTTTACTGCTAGGTAACAGGGGCATAGGGTGAAAGAAACTCTGCCCATTGTTTCTCTCCGGCGCCCGGGATCGAACCCGGGACCACAGGATCACAAGTCCAGCGTACTGTCCGCTCGGCCGACCGGCTCCCTTGCACTTATTAGTATGATTAACTTGATTCATGCAGCTCTTGATAAAAATGAGTTCCCTGTTGGGTTATTTGTTGACCTTCGTAAGGCTTTTGACACTGTCAACCACCAAAACCTTCTTCTTAAATTACATCATTATGGAGTCAGAGAACACTCCCTGCAATACCTCAAATCCTACCTTACTGACAGTCTCCAGCATGTTTCTGTGAATAATTCAATTTCTCCCACCCTACCCCTCAACATTGGTGTTCCTCAGGGCAGCATACTTGGCCCTCTCCTCTTTCTCATCTACATTAATGACCTTCCAAATACGTCCCAACACCTCAAACCAATTCTATTTGTTGACGACACAACCTTCATTTTCTCAAGTCCTGACCATCTTGCTCTAAATGTCACAGTGAACACTGAACTAAATAAAGTCCATCTTTGACTAACTGCCAACAAACTCACCCTTAACATTGACAGAACTTTCTATATTTTGTTTGGCAATAAATCCTCAAATCAAATTAATCTAAGAATAAACAATATCCAAATTAGTAACAAAGTAGATGGAACAATTCCTTGGTGTTCTCATTGACATCAAGCTGAATTTCCAGGGACACATTCTAAATATATATAAAAAAAAGTTTCTAAAACTGTTGGCATTCTTTCTAAGATCAGATATTATGTACCTCTGCCTGCCTTGGTGACGCTCTATTACTCTCTCATCTATCCTAATCTCAATTATGGTATTTGTGCTTGGGGTTTTACTACACAAAATCATTTACGTCCTCTAATTATTCAACACAAAGCTGTTATTAGAACAATATCTAACTCTGACCCCAGACAGCATTCGGTACCCTTACTGAAATCTTTGAATATGTTAGATATTAAGTCACTGCACATCCTCTCATGCGTACTCTATATATTTAAAACTCTGAACTGCAATGTCAATCCTGAGCTTAGAAGCTTCCTAGAAGGTTGTAACGGAACTCATGGGCATCACACCAGAAACAAATACCTATTTGATATTCTAAGAGTGCGACTTAACCAAACTAGAAATGCTCTACAAATCAAGGGACCCAGAATGTGGAATGGTCTCCCCAATCATGTTAAAGGCTGTTCCTTCTTCAACCAGTTTAAGAGTAAAACCAAATGCTACTTAATTAACTCCATGTAACCTACCTTACCCCCCTAAATGTCAACCCATGTCTTGCTAGTGTTAAACAATGCTGTTTGTTCTCCAACTTGTACAATTGCTGATTTCTGCCTTGTTCTCCCCTTTTTTATTTTTTATTCCTTTTTTCAACACAATTTATACCTAATTCCGATTACTATTAAGTGTTAGTCTAAGTGTCCCCCCCCCCCACACCTTGTCTGAAACGCTATGCGTGTTAGTGGCTCTAGATATTGTATGTACTACTCTACATATATATCCAACATTGTGTTTGTAAATCAACTATGTATGTACTTTTCCTGAATAAAAATTTATTTATATTATTTATTATTATTATTATTATTATTATTATTATTATTATTATTATTATTATTATTATTATTATTAGTTTTTCGAATATTTTAGACAAGTTTGGCGGATACAAGTTAGACAAAACAAGCTTCCTATTTAAGAAGATAAGGATAGTGCACATTGCTCCGTCCAGTGTTCTTTATGATCTATCAGTTTATTGAACCTGTACATCAGTGGCACCTGTAGAAGAATAGAGAAGAAGTCTCTCCTGCCCACCAGGAAGAGCCGGGGGGCTCCGGCGCCGTTACCGGGGCGACGAAGGCGGCGACGGTGACGACCCGTACCGTCGCCGCCTTGCACCGGACAGCCCCCGGCTCCGCCACGAACACCAACCCTCTGCTCTTCCTCCACGCACCCGCCCCGCGGACCATGAACTCACCCGCCCGCCCCCACCTCCACACCACCAGCACCACCAGCCACAACAGCAACAGGAATAGTAGCAGCAGCAGCAGTGACAGCAGCAGTAGCAGCACCAATAGCAGCAGGAGCCACAACAGTAGGAACAGTATCAGCAGCAGTACCAACAGAAATAGCAGCAGTAACAGCAGCAGTAGCACCAGAAGCAACACCATCAGCAGGAAAAGTAGCAGCAGCAGTGACAGCAGCAGCAGCAGTACCAACAGCAGTAACAGCAGTAGCAGTAGCAACAGAAGCAACATCAGCAGCAGGAACAGTAGCAGCAGAACCAGAAGCAACACCAGCAGTAGGAAAAATAGCAGTAGCAGTAGCACCAGAAGCAACAGCAGTAGCACGAACAGTAGCAGTAGCAATGACAGCAGCAGCAGTACCAATAGCAGTAGCAGCAGTAACAGTAGCAGCAGCAGTAGCACCAGAAGCAACACCAGTTGTAGGAGCAGCAGCAGTAGCACAGTAACCTTTCCACTATCAACTGCCTCAACTATGCTGGAAATGATAGCAAATTGTTCAACATGAACGGCCATTTGTAAAACCATGTTCTGAACCCTTTATTAATTTCTGTTTTTCAAGATGAAGACGAATGGTATTTGCAATTATCTATTCACGTAACTTTCCCACAATAGACGTTAAGCTAATTGGCCGATAGTTTGATGCAAGTGATCTATCTCCTTTCTTGAAAATTGGTACCACATTAGCAACCTTCCATGACTCTGTCACTCTGCCTGACTCTAATGATTTATTAAATATGGTAGACAGTGGCTCGGAAAGCTTCTCTTTGCATTCTTTAAGCACCCTGGCAAACACTTCGTCCGGCCCTGGGGATTTGTTTGGTTTGAGTTTCACTATTTGTTTAATTACATCCTCCCTAGTAACTGGACTAGTCAACCTGTCCTCGTCCCCACCCACATATACTTGTTCGGTTTAAGGCATATAGTTAAATTCCTCTTTAGTAAATACAGAGATAAAAGAAAGTATTTATTAAAAATACTACTCATCTCTTCGTCATTATCCGTTATCTGACCTGTCTCGGTTTTTAATGGACCTATCCTTCCCCTAACCTTTGTTCGATATAATGGAAAAAAAACTTTAGAATTTGCCTTTGCTTGGCCTGCTATACGAACTTCATAGTTTCTTTTTGCTCTCCTTATCTCTTTTTTTAACATTTCTAACCAGTTGTACGAATTCCTGTTCTAAACTGACTTCCCCATTCTTAATCCTTTTGTACCAAGCTCTCTTTCTACCTATAAGGTTCTTCAGATCCTTTGTCATCCATTTCGGGTCATTAGTATTCGATCTATTCAATTTGTAAGATATACTACGTTCCTGGGCTTTGCTTAGAATATTTTTAAATAAGTTATATTTTGAATCCACATCGAAATCCCTTTTTACGTCACTGCTGATAAGTTAGCCAAAGAATCTGCCTTTAAAGGAGACGTTGAGTGTAACCTTAGATTGTCAATGAGCAATCTGAGAGCAGCAGTACACCGAGAACTTCAACAAAATCTTGTAGATCTGAGGCAAAGTGAAATTGACACCAGTAATTCCATCTATCATGCAAGAGGAGCCACACATCTATGGATCATCCAATAAAATCAGCAGACTTCTAGATGTTACTACTGCTCAGCTTAGACTCGGTTACAAGTATCTCTGGGAATTCTCATTATCTGCTGATGTAGACCTGACCAAATGTAAACTGTGTCAACAAAATTATTCGCACACCCTCCGTCACTATGTGATGGAGTGCGAAAAGATACGTGAATTCAGAGACAATTCTATAACCAATGTTCCAACGATGTGTAAATATTTCATTCAAAATTATCTGCTACCAGAAGTCTTAGCCACATATCTCCAGTTTGCTAACTGTAGGTAGTAACTAAGTGATTGTAACCTATCCACCGCTGCCCACTGGATGGGGGGCGGTGTGCAGGACAAACATGAATTGTGACACTAGCTCTCCACATATGTCAGTTGCTTAGTTTATAAACTGTAGTTGTGGTCAATCTCGAACCCATTTATGATGTGACGACTTATACTGAATTTTGTAACTAGCTCATCAAGATTGTAACTTGCTTAGCTAAATGAATTGTGGGGTTCAGTCCCTGAGCCCATTATGTGCCTCTGTAACCCTTTCCACTGCCGCCCACGGGATGGGTATGGGGTGCATAATAAATGAACTAAACTAAAAAACGTCACCCATCGCTGGGTTCACGTCTCGCTCCAAGACCGGCCCATCCCCCCATGCCCAAGACTTTCCAATCTATTTCATCCAAAAAATCTTAGGCTATTAAAATCAGCTTTTCGAAACTGGCACTTTAACAGAATTTTCCCCTACAAATGTATTCCATTCTATACTAAATCTGATTTCTTTGTGATCACTGTTCCCTAGCTCACCCCCTATTTCGATGTCATTAATATGTGTTTCCCTGTTAGTTAACACTAAATCTAAAATATTATTTTCCCGCGTTGGTTCCTTAATGTGTTGCGTAAGAAAGTAATCGTCAATTAATTCTAGAAAATCTTCTGCTTCGTTATTCCAATCAAGTAAAATCGAGTCCGAGCGCAGTTAAAAGCTCTGTACCTCAAGGTACAGTCCTTGCACCGCTACTGTTCGTTATTCTCATATCAGATATAGTCAAAAACACAAGTCACAGCTTCGTGTCATCCTTTGCAGATGATACAAAAATCAGCATGAAAATTACCTCTGCTGAAGACATTGATAAACTACCAACAGATATTAACAAAGTTTTCGATTGGGCAGCAGAAAATAACATGATGTTTAACGGTGATAAATTCCAGGTACTCAGATACGGCAAAAATGAGGATCTTAAACATAATACAGGGTACAGAACACAATCGAATCTGCCCATAGTAGGAAAACAGCATGTCAAGGATTTGGGAATAATGATGTCTGACGACCTAACGTTTAGGGAGCATAACCAAGCAAGTATTGCGTCAGCCAGAAAAATGATAGGATGAATTACGAGAACCTTCAAGTCCAGAGATCCCATCACAATGGTTGTACTCTTCAAATCACTTGTGTTGTCCCGTCTTGAGTACTGCTCAGTACTCACATCCCCCTTCAGAGCAGGAGAGATTGCTGAAATTGAGGGAATACAGAGAACATATACGGCATACATAGACGAGATAAAGCACCTAAATTATTGGGATCGACTCAAAGCTCTCCAAATGTACTCACTAGAAAGGAGACGAGAGAGATACCAAATAATATACACATGGAAAATACTGGAGGGACAGGTCCCAAATCTGCACAGTAAAATAACAACGTACTGGAGTGAACGACATGGAAGAAATGCAGAATAGAGCCAGTGAAGAGCAAAAGTGCCATGGGCACAATCAGAGAACACTGTATGAAAATCAGAGGCCCACGGTTGTTCAACGTCCTACCAGCGAACATCAGAAATATTACAGGAACAACCGTGGACATCTTCAAGAGGAAACTAGATTGTTTCCTTCAAGGAGTGCCGGACCAACCGGGCTGTGGTGGGTATGTGCGCCTGCGGGCCACTCCAAGCAACAACCTGGTGGACCAAACTCTCACAAGTCAAGTCTGGCCTCGGGTCGGGCTTGGGGAGTAGAAGAACTCCCAGAACCCCATCAACCAGGTTCTGTTAATCCAGTTTATTCCACTAAAAGTAAAGTCACCCATGACACAAATCCTGTTAGACCTAGATGCTCTAGATATTTCATCCCATAGATGCTTTGCTTCCATTCTGTCTAAATTTGGTGGCCTATATAAAACTCCTAATATAAGATTATTTGCTTCTACGTTTAATTATAGCCAAATAGTTTGTATGTGTGGCTCAGTTTTGATTCCTTCTTTGAGACTACGTTTCAAATTGTCCCTAACATATATGGCTACTCCCCCTCCTCGTCTGATATATCTATATGTGTAAAATAGTTTAAATCCATTTATCTGATATTCAGCTAATAGTTCTCTGTTTTCTACATTCATCCACGTTTCGGCAAGTGCAATAAAATCTATTTTTTTCCGTGCTTACAAGAGCACTTAAATCGTTTATTTTGTTTCGTAGACTCCTACTGTTCGTATAATATACCCTAAGTGTATCTTTATGTTGAGGCTCCACTCTTTCCCTGATCATTTTGCCAAGTTGTTTCTCCCGCAAACACGTACTTTTATTACCTGTCCGTCCGTAACAGACCGTGTAACATTTACTCACAAAGATATGGGCCGCAGAACATTGGACAGGCGACTGAAAAAGTGGGGGGACGGGAATATCAGTACGAATCAAGAGAGCAGAAGAGTTATGGGCCCCAGCAAAGGCTGAGGGGGAAGGGGTGGAGGGGAGGAGAGAAATGAATAACCATGGAAGTGACCAGGACGAGCACCAAGCATCGGCTCCTGGAGACATGCACAAAGTGGTGAAAACTGTGTTATTAAAAGTTGGAGATCATGGAAGTTGGCATACAATCCAATAATATTAGTGAAGAATAGTCTGTCAAAAGGAGAGAGAACAGCAACAAAGAACAATGAAGAGACAAAGGCAAAGAAGAGCACAATATACTAAGTAAAATCGGGATCAGGATCAATGAAATCGGGGTCAGGGGGCATAGGTAAATCTAGCAAGGATGATGGTGTCAAGGGAGCTGGAGGACGGACCAGAGGCAGACGGACAGTCCGGAGTGGGAGGAAGTATTGGAGAGGGGCGGTCAAGGACAGCAGGAGAAAGGGGAGCAAAAACAGGGGAGCGCATCTCATCAAGGGCAGCAACCGAGAGAGAATCGAGGACCAAGGGAACCTTCGTAGCTGGGAGAGGGAGCTCGACCACCCAAATGGGAAGGGATGCAGGGACAGAGTTGGAGTCGAAAGGCGGGGAAAAAAGTGATGCCTCATTGCCTACCGGTAAGGAAGGAGGAGAGGAGCCAGGCTTACGTTTCTGACTTAAAGAGATAGATGTGCCAGCAACAACGTACTGGGCGACAGCCTCCATAGTCTCAACAGGAGGAGAAAGGAAGCGATCAACTTAAAAATTGTTGGATGATGGATAACAGCCTGGCAGACAGGCGACGTGGAGGACAACAATGACAGAGAGGTGGGCTCGGAAGAAGGATTGGGGGGGGGGGACAGGACACAGGAGACATGGCAGACTGGGAAGGAAGAAGGGAAACACCAGACGGAGAACCAGAACCTTCTGGTTCAGCACGTAAAAGAGCTAGGGAGGTGGTGGTGGGTGTGTCCGGGTCCAAGGTCTGGAAACGGACGTGAGACTGAGAAAGTGGGGAAGAGTGAGGAGAGGTTGAGCATGTAGCGAATAAACTTATACTCGCTCCATTATCTCATCATCTTAATGGCATAACTAATTAGCACTAACTACACAAGCTATAATCCTATCCCTATTTACAGGTAACGGTTTTTCCACCCTCCTATCTTATTGTGAGGTGTAGTCACCGTATATAAGCAAGTGATTTGAGAATAGCAAACACCATTTGGTACGGGAGACATCTCCTGTCAAGCAGGGTACAGTCGCGCCTCCACAGATCTCCAGTATCATCTCTTGATACTGGTAATGGATCAAAAGGGCCACCACTTACGGGCTATTCATGCCCGTGCCACCTCTTGGGTGGCTTAATCTTTATCAATCAATCAATTGGACACATTCGCAGGGTGCAGTCGCACCTCCACAGATCTCCAGTATCATCTATGATTGATAGATCTAATCTTACGAGTATCACTCGTAATGGCTCAAAAGGGCCACCACTTACGGGCTATTCATGCCCGTGCCACCTTTTGGGTGGCTTAATCTTTATCAATCAATCAATCGAATAGCAAAAGAGCCAACTTACCGCTCCTGTGCCAGGTAAGTCCACTACGGGCTCACCATAGCCCATGATACTTGCCCCGCTCCTGTGCCAGGTAAGTCCACTACGGGCTCACCATAGCCCGTTGTTATGACCCTGGGTTCTTCAGTGGAAACCAGAGGTCATATATTAAGCTCTAAATAATTTACCTTACGTTCTTTTGTGCGCTTGTCGATGCGCATTCCTATCTTCCTAGCCAGACGTAAGACGAATCTTGTTTCTCACAGAGCATTCAGACTCTTGAGCTTGTTGTGAATTAAGTATAACATTGTAGTAATTATTAACTATCCTTAGAACGAGTAAAGTAAACAATATTGTACATCGATGAAAGATTTGTAATGTGTATAAGCTGCACGATCAATTAGGCTCTTCCCGGCACCACAACAACTCGGGAACTCTGCGGCTGGACGTTTTGGCATTCTTCTCTGGCTGGCGACGTGGTGTCCNAAAATGATGCACTATTAGTGTGCTTAATATAATCTACTCAGCCCTTGACAAAAACGAGTTCCCATTGGCCTCTTCGTTGGCCTGAAAAAGGCCTTTGATGCTGTAAACCATAACTACCTCTTACTTAAACTTCACCACGATGGTATTCGAGGCCTTGATCTGAATTATATTTGTTCTTATCTCAGTGACAGACACCAATATGTAGCCATCAATAACATAAAACCCCCACTCTAACAATAACAGTAGGGGTGCCACAGGGCAGCATCTTGGGACCTCTACTCTTTCTGAATACATCAATGACTTGCCAAATTTTTTAACATTCTTAAACCTATACTATTTGCAGACGATACCACCTTCATCTATTCTGACCCCAACCCCCGCACACTAAGTAATGTTGTCAATAATGAATTTAAAAATGTCCACTCATAGATGCAACCAACAAACTCACACTAAACATAGAAAAGACCTATTACATTTTATTTGGTAGTAAATCATTAAATCAAATTCAACTCCGATAAACATGTTAACATTAGCAATAAAATTTAGGGAAAGTTCCTTGGTCTATACATAGACAAGAAACTGAACTTCAGCACCCACATACAACACATATCCAAAAAGTCTCAAGAACGGATGTTATACTCTCTAAAATCAGATATTATGTTCCCCACTCTGCTCTCCTCTCATTATACTACGTGCTAATCTATCCCTATCATACATACGGTATCTGTGCATGGAGTTCAACCACTGCAAATTACCTCAAGCCCATCATCACTCAGTAAAAATCTGCTATCAGAACTATAACAAACTCTGTCTTCAGACAACACGCAGCCCCCCCCCCCCCTACGTGTTTAAGTCCCTTAACATGCTAAACATACACTCACTCACATATTTTCATGTGCTATTTACATGTACGAAACCTTGTTCCTAATGCTAGCCCTGATAAGAAGCTCTACCTTCATAGAGGTAATACAACCCATGAGCACCACACCAGAAATAAATGTCTTCGATACCCCGAGAGTCAGACTAAATCTGTTGTAAACACTCAATCCCAATAAAAGGACCCAGTCTACGGAACTCATTACTTAATGAATTAAAATAAATCCAACTTATGCCTTATTCAAAAGTAAATCCAAAAAAGTACCAAATTTCATCGTAGTTTAATACCTTGTGCTTCAAACTGCCTCTGGGTCTTGCACTGACCACTTCCCCACTTCTATTATTTAAGACAGGAGACTAGTGATGTTGGTCCGCCGCTGGAACAGACAATGTCTTCCACATTTGTGAATCGCGGGGCTCCAGGGGGTCGTCCACAAGCCGGTGGAGCCCCATATATAATGTCACAAAACAGTGATCTCTCATCTCTCTCGGGCCTGAACCTTTGTGCCACATGCACCTCACAAGAGCGTCCAACTGGCACTCAATAAACACTACTTGATTCACACGTTCAAGTCGACTTCACAATGCTCCAAGAAGGACGATTATTGGCGGTAGTGGACACCATACCCATCCCGTGGGCGGTAGTGGACACTCTACCCATCCCGTGGGCGGTAGTGGACACTCTACCCATCCCGTGGGCGGTAGTGGACACTCTACCCATCCCGTGGGCGGTAGTGGACACCATACCCATCCCGTGGGCGGTAGTGGACACTATACCCATCCCGTGGGCGGTAGTGGACACCATACCCATCCCGTGGGCGGTAGTGGACACCATACCCATCCCGTGGGCGGTAGTGGACACTATACCCATCCCGTGGGCGGTAGTGGACACCATACCTATCCCGTGGGTGGTAGTGGACACTATACCCATCCCGTGGGCGGTAGTGGACACCATACCTATCCCGTGGGCGGTGGTGGACACCATACCCATCCCGTGGGCGGTAGTGGACACTATACCCATCCCGTGGGCGGTAGTGGACACCATACCCATCCCGTGGGTGGTAGTGGACACTATACCCATCCCGTGGGCGGTAGTGGACACCATACCCATCCCGTGGGCGGTGGTGGACACCATACCCATCCCGTGGGCGGTGGTGGACACCATACCCATCCCGTGGGCGGTAGTGGACACCATACCCATCCCGTGGGCGGTAGTGGACACTATACCCATCCCGTGGGCGGTGGTGGACACCATACCCATCCCGTGGGCGGTAGTGGACACCATACCCATCCCGTGGGCGGTGGTGGACACCATACCCATCCCGTGGGCGGAAGTGGACACCATACCCATCCCGTGGGCGGTAGTGGACACCATACCTATCCCGTGGGCGGTGGTGGACACCATACCCATCCCGTGGGCGGTAGTGGACACTATACCCATCCCGTGGGCGGTGGTGGACACCATACCCATCCCGTGGGCGGTAGTGGACACCATACCCATCCCGTGGGCGGTAGTGGACACCATACCCATCCCGTGGGCGGAAGTGGACACCATACCCATCCCGTGGGCGGTAGTGGACACCATACCCATCCCGTGGGCGGTGGTGGACACTATACCCATCCCGTGGGCGGAAGTGGACACCATACCCATCCCGTGGGCGGTGGTGGACACCATACCCATCCCGTGGGCGGAAGTGGACACCATACCCATCCCGTGGGCGGTAGTGGACACCATACCTATCCCGTGGGCGGTGGTGGACACCTTACCCATCCCGTGGGCGGTAGTGGACACTATACCCATCCCGTGGGCGGTGGTGGACACCATACCCATCCCGTGGGCGGTAGTGGACACCATACCCATCCCGTGGGCGGTAGTGGACACCATACCCATCCCGTGGGCGGAAGTGGACACCATACCCATCCCGTGGGCGGTGGTGGACACTATACCCATCCCGTGGGCGGTAGTGGACACCATACCCATCCCGTGGGCGGTGGTGGACACTATACCCATCCCGTGGGTGGTGGTGGACACCATACCCATCCCGTGGGCGGTGGTGGACACTATACCCATCCCGTGGGCGGTAGTGGACACCATACCCATCCCGTGGGCGGTAGTGGACACCATACCCATCCCGTGGGCGGTGGTGGACACTATACCCATCCCTTTTAGTCACTAAGACTGATAAGGAGCATTAGAGTCACTAAGACTGACACGGAGCATTAGTCACTAAGACTGACACGGAGCATTAGTCACTAACACTGACACGGAGCATTAGTCACTAAGACTGACACGGAGCATTAGTCACTAAGACTGACACGGAGCATTAGTCACTAAGACTGATAAGGAGCATTAGAGTCACTAAGACTGACACGGAGCATTAGTCACTAAGACTGACACGGAGCATTAGTCACTAAGACTGATAAGGAGCATTAGAGTCACTAAGACTGACACGGAGCATTAGTCACTAAGACTGACACGGAGCATTAGTCACTAAGACTGACACGGAGCATTAGAGTCACTAAGACTGACACGGAGCATTAGAGTCACTAAGACTGATAAGGAGCATTAGAGTCACTAAGACTGACAAGGAGCATTAGTCACTAAGACTGACACGGAGCATTAGAGTCACTAAGACTGACACGGAGCATTAGTCACTAAGACTGACACGGAGCATTAGAGTCACTAAGACTGACACGGAGCATTAGAGTCACTAAGACTGACAAGGAGCATTAGAGTCACTAAGACTGACAAGGAGCATTAGAGTCACTAAGACTGACACGGAGCATTAGTCACTAAGACTGACAAGGAGCATTAGTCACTAAGACTGACACGGAGCATTAGAGTCACTAAGACTGACACGGAGCATTAGAGTCACTAAGACTGACAAGGAGCATTAGTCACTAAGACTGACACGGAGCATTAGTCACTAAGACTGACACGGAGCATTAGTCACTAAGACTGACACGGAGCATTAGTCACTAAGACTGACACGGAGCATTAGAGTCACTAAGACTGACACGGAGCATTAGAGTCACTAAGACTGACAAGGAGCATTAGTCACTAAGACTGACAAGGAGCATTAGAGTCACTAAGACTGACAAGGAGCATTAGAGTCACTAAGACTGACAAGGAGCATTAGAGTCACTAAGACTGACACGGAGCATTAGTCACTAAGACTGACACGGAGCATTAGTCACTAAGACTGACACGGAGCATTAGTCACTAAGACTGACAAGGAGCATTAGAGTCACTAAGACTGACACGGAGCATTAGTCACTAAGACTGACACGGAGCATTAGAGTCACTAAGACTGACACGGAGCATTAGAGTCACTAAGACTGACACGGAGCATTAGAGTCACTAAGACTGACACGGAGCATTAGTCACTAAGACTGACACGGAGCATTAGAGTCACTAAGACTGACACGGAGCATTAGTCACTAAGACTGACACGGAGCATTAGTCACTAAGACTGACACGGAGCATTAGAGTCACTAAGACTGACACGGAGCATTAGTCACTAAGACTGACACGGAGCATTAGTCACTAAGACTGATAAGGAGCATTAGAGTCACTAAGACTGACACGGAGCATTAGTCACTAAGACTGACACGGAGCATTAGAGTCACTAAGACTGACACGGAGCATTAGAGTCACTAAGACTGACAAGGAGCATTAGAGTCACTAAGACTGACAAGGAGCATTAGAGTCACTAAGACTGACACGGAGCATTAGTCACTAAGACTGACACGGAGCATTAGAGTCACTAAGACTGACAAGGAGCTCTGCTCGTCAACACGTGCCCCGCGTGTACGACAGTTCCCAAACATAGCCTCGTATTTCCTTGATGGGAAGAGCCTTCCGTCTAATATTTATTTATTTATTTATTTATTTATTTATTTATTTATTTATTTATTTATTTATTTATTTATATATTTTATTTATTTATTTATATACAAGAAGGTACATTGGGTTTGTGAGAATACATAGCTTACAGCTCATAGCTTATATACATAGCATAGAATACAGGTTAGGTTAGGTTAGGTTAGGTTAGGTTAGGTTATGAAGACAGCAATAATGGAAGAGAACAATGGTTGTGTTGACAGGTTGGGTGTAATGACCTACCGGTTGTGATGGTGGCACAGTTGAGGTGTTGTCAGCTTGGGTACGACTACCGAGACGGTTGGGGAGTGGGTAGGGGGAGAGGGAGCTGGTGGAGGCAGGTGGAGACGTCTCCACCAGGCTCCAGCAACCTCCACCTCCCTCCCACATGTTCTCAAACATATAACACAGCCCATGAACATGTCTCAGCTCCTTGTTCCAGTGTTCCAGTGTTCCAGTGTTCCAGTGTTCCAGTGTTCCAGTGTTCCATGTAGTCCCCGTCTCCTAAGTCTTCCAGGATTCAGTTAATTTTTGTATAATATTGTCAGTCCCGTGTGTGTTCTTCCTGCACACATGGTGAACAGTCACCATCACAGCTGGTTTCACCATCACAGCTGGTGTCACCATCACAGCTGGTGTCACCATCACAGCTGGTGTCACCATGACAGCTGGTTCACAATCACAGCTGGTGTCATCATCACAACTGGTGTCACATCACAGCTGGTGTCACCGTGACAGCTGGTGACACCGTGACAGCTGGTGACACCGTGACAGCTGGTGACACCGTGACAGCTGGTGACACCGTGACAGCTGGTGACACCGTGACAGCTGGTGACACCGTGACAGCTGGTGACACCGTGACAGCTGGTGACACCGTGACAGCTGGTGACACCGTGACAGCTGGTGTGACAGATCACAAAATCTGAAACATAAAAATGTATATAAAATGCAACTTATTAACAGTCATATAAATAATAAGAGGTAAACCATGATACAATGTTTACTACAACAGTCTACAGCAGTGTTCTCAACACTCTGGACTCTCTGACATTTTTAGTTAGAAGCAGTTGTTGAAATACAGCCAATTTGTCGCTACTTGTGGAATTGGGCCAGGTAGCCATCATGGCGGCCATCTTGGCGGCCATCTTGGCGGCCATCATGCGGCCATCTTGGCGGCCATCATGGCGGCCGTCATGGCGGCCATCTTGGCGGCCATCATGGCGGCCATCTTGGCGGCCATCATGGCGGCCATCTTGGCGGCCATCATGGCGGCCATCTTGGCGGCCATCATGGCGGCCATCTTGGCGGCCATCATGGCGGCCATCTGGCGGCCATCATGGCGGCCATCTTGGCGGCCATCATGGACAGAATCTGGCCATACCAGACTCGCGCACCCAACCCAAACATCATCTTCAGGCATTGTGGAAACATACTAAGAAGAGAACAGCTGAACATATACAGTTGCCATCAATGGTCACTTCCCCAGCGTGTCACAGGAGCACACGTCGGTGTGGCCTCCAGTCTGGCAGCCGCCCACA
>WNGS01001312.1:2331992-2375640 GCA_020271785.1 Procambarus virginalis | reverse complement strand
GGTGTAGGCACCTAGTGCGCCTGTACACTGGTTAAAGTGAAGGGTGTGGTGTAGGCACCTAGTGAGCCTGTACACTGGTTAAAGTGAAGGGTGTGATGTAGGCACTAGTGAGCCTGTACACTGGTTAAAGTGAAGGGTGTGGTGTAGGCACCTAGTGCGCCTGTACACTGGTTAAAGTGAAGGATGTGGTGTAGGCACCTAGTGCGCCTGTACACTGGTTAAAGTGAAGGGTGTGGTGTAGGCACCTAGTGCGCCTGTACACTGGTTAAGGAGGAGGGTGCAGTGGGCCGTGGCCTAGGCACCTACTGTGCTTGTACACTGGGAATGACTCCTACCTCAACCCGGTGCCTCTTGCCTCCCACAACAGTCTCGGGGTTACCTGCTAAACATCACATCTACACACACTTTGCGACAATAAATTACGCTTGACATAACAATGACCTGTAACTAAAAATAGAAAAATAACAACAAATATATATAACAGCAATTGTCAGTCTTATATAAATCACTGGGGAATGTAAGGAGTTGAGTTGCTGCCACGTCAGGAGGAAGCACTGAGGACGCTCCTATAGAGAGACCTGAGTAGTCAGCACTTTGTCTCAGAGTTAAGTGTGGAAGGTGTTGCAAGTTGGAGTCGAGACAAGGGAAGGTTATGATCTCGCCTCAGCAGCGGCTGATTACGTCGTCAGCCGCACGTCTGGCCGGCTCTCCTCGACGTCGCAAAAGTCTCACGGTGTGTCATAGGTGTAGTGTTCTGTGTCTCCAGTGTCCTGTGTCTCAAGTGTCCTGGATCACACTGATGGGTTTGTGTGTGTCCGAAACACCCTTCAGAGTTGTGTATGGCGTGTTAGACGGACGATGAAGAAGCGTGGGAAGGGAGACTGATCCTGGAGGTGTTGGAGGATGAATGCGGGTTGGGACGGGAAACTGATGTTGGAGTGTTATGTGAGAGATGTCTGACGAAGGATGCGCCTCCTGATGCTCTCCTGGCGCCACAGTAAGCTGGGCCCAAAATGGTGAAGGTTGTCTGGGCCAGTGGCTGGGTCAAGGTTCAGGTTAGGCACAGTGGGCTCAGTCAAGCTCTCCACTCTCTTAACAGTATGTGGTGTGGGTGTAGTGATGTGTTGGGGAGGTTATTGGTTGTTCTGCTCAGTGTAGCGAGTGTTCGGGCGCCAGGCAGTTGAGTGCTGACTGTAAAGTTACTGCCTCTCCAGTCGCTCTCACCAAAGCTTTGACTATGATAAGTGCTGCTGGGGAGGACTACAGGATTACCAGTGACTACTTCACTAGGTCTCACAGGGATGGGCGAGAGTTCTACGACAAAGTTATCTACTGGAAAGTGATCTTGTCTAGGATCTCTGGACTCCCAGGCCAGCGTGTTAACACTGCCGTCACCTGACACACGTGTGTCGCCATCACCACCGCCAGCGTTGACAAAATCAAAAAGCGAAATTCCAGGAGAGGTAAAATCGTCCGAAATATTAGATCGATCAGTAAATAAAGGCTTTTGTGTGAGAGGGAAGATACCAGCACAGTGGTTAAGGATTCCAACGTTATCCCTCAGGTTGATGAGTGGAACAACACATGGGTTGGAGACTGGGGGTGGGTTGATGACTGTGGTGGCCGGCCACTTAGGTGTAATTAGTGGTCGTCCAGTGGGCATGGAAGTGACGACTGATGGATTGGTGCCTGGCCAGTAAGGTGTAGTTAGTGGTCGTCCAGTGGGTATGGAAGTGTCGACTGATGGATTAGTGCCTGGCCAGTAAGGTGTAGTTAGTGGTCGTCCAGTGGGTATGGAAGTGTCGACTGATGGATTGGTGCCTGGCCAGTAAGGTGTAGTTAGTGGTCGTCCAGTGGGCATGGAAGTGACGACTGATGGATTGGTGCCTGGCCAGTAAGGTGTAGTTAGTGGTCGTCCAGTGGGTATGGAAGTGTCGACTGATGGATTAGTGCCTGGCCAGTAAGGTGTAGTTAGTGGTCGTCCAGTGGGCATGGAAGTGACGACTGATGGATTGGTGCCTGGCCAGTAAGAAGGTGTAGTTAGTGGTCGTCCAGTGGGTATGGAAGTGTCGACTGATGGATTGGTGCCTGGCCAGTAAGAAGGTGTAGTTAGTGGTCGTCCAGTGGGTATGGAAGTGTCGACTGATGGATTGGTGCCTGGCCAGTAAGAAGGTGTAGTTAGTGGTCGTCCAGTGGGTATGGAAGTGTCGACTGATGGATTGGTGCCTGGCCAGTAAGAAGGTGTAGTTAGTGGTCGTCCAGTGGGTATGGAAGAGAAGCTGGAGTATGGATTAACGGCTGGCAAGTAAGAAAGATTTATCACGGGTCTGTCATAAGGTGTAAGAGGCGAGGGAATGGGAGGATTGACGATGGTAGTCTCTGGCCAGTAGGAAGGGATAATTAGGGGATGACCCGGGGGGCTGGAAGGTGCATCTGGGAATGACACTATCCAGAATGGTTCAGTATCAGAAAGCTGACATTGTGCAGTGATTGTGTGGGCCTGTCTGACTGTGTTAGAGATTGTGAAGGGTGACCGGAATGTTGGGCTGTTGGTTGTGAAGGGTGACCGGAATGTTGGACTGTTGGTTGTGAAGGGTGACCGGAATGTTGGGCTGTTGGTTGTGAAGGGTGACCGGAATGTTGGGCTGTTGGTTGTGAAGGGTGACCGGAATGTTGGGCTGTTGGTTGTGAAGGGTGACCGGAATGTTGGACTGTTGGTTGTGAAGGGTGACCGGAATGTTGGGCTGTTGGTTGTGAAGGGTGGCCGGAATGTTGGCCTGTTGGTTGTGAAGGGTGACCGGAATGTTGGGCTGTTGGTCGTAGGTGATATTAGTACAGCACTAATGACTTGTGGTAGGAGGTGACTGTGGTCGGCCAGACCAAGTAGATCTGGGTGCATGTGGTCGTGCTCGCCCAGACCACGTGGTTCTAGGTGTCCGTGGTGACGCTCGGCCGGTGTAGAGTGTCCCAAGGGTCGGACAATGGTGTGAGAGGGTTGAGGTGTGGTGGTAATAGTGAGGGGGAGAGAGAGCCAGCCAAGAGGAGCGGAGTGAGAGACGCGCGTGTGGTTGTCTCCAGGGTGTGGGGGGCCGGGCCAGGGCCCAGGGACGCCGTAGGGAAAGGTTTGGGGAGAAATGTTTCTCTGTGGCGCCCATAGAACCCGCTCGGGCAAGGGGATTGGCCGCCTTTCTATGGGCTGCGACCTGGTCTTAAGACTCCTGCTGCTGGAAAGATGAAATGGCGCACCTGTTTGATCGTAAGAGACGTAGCTGGATAATTCGTTGCCAGTCGGGGCACCATGAGGGCCAGTCGGGGCATCATGAGGACCAGTCGGGGCATCATGAGGACCAGTCGGGGCATCATGAGGACCAGTCGGGGCATCATGAGAGCCAGTCGGGGCACCGTGAGGGCCAGTCGGGGCACCGTGAGGGCCAGTCGGGGCACCGTGAGGGCCAGTCGGGGCACCGTGAGGACCAGTCGGGGCACCGTGAGGGCCAGTCGGGGCACTGTAAGAGTCAGTCGGGGCCTGGTAGCCAACGCCAATGACAAGATCAGCAGGCTTGGGGGCGCCGAAGTTGTCGGGAATAGCGCGGCTACCTGAAGGTCCTCCGGGGACGTTGCCGTTGAAGCCAGAAGGAGGGCCATCGTCCACCAGGGGAGCAGCGTGACCACCGGCTGGGGGAGCCCCATAGGTCGAGGGGGGAGGGCCGTAGCTAGGAGGAGGAGGTGGTGGAGGGGGAGGACCGTAGCTTGGAGGAGGAGGACCGTAGCTTGGAGGGGGAGGTGGTGGAGGAGGACCATAACTTGGAGGGGGAGGTGGTGGAGGACCATAGCTTGGAGCGGGAGGAGGGCCGTAGGCGGGGGCTGGCGCTGTGGGAATCAAAAACATATATGAGTGTATGGTACAGACTATTGTACTCTTGTATACCAGATATTTACAACTGACTCAGGTTAATCAACTCGTACAAGTGACTGAATCATACCAGGAGCTGGAGCGCTTTCCTTCTTGTCCTTGGTGAACTTTTCCTTGAGGAGCTCGACCAGAGCCTTGAGAGCCCGAGTCTTGAGGGAGGAGACCTTGTCCTTGATGCTGCCGAAGGATCCCGACACGGTATCGAACCCGCCCTTGAGCTTGTCGGTCAGACCGCCAAAGACAGAATCCTTGACATACAAAAAGTAGTCCAAGTCATTTATAGGTAACTCCTGCAATAAAGAAGCACAGCGTGCACCTCTAGATATAGTACACAAGATATAGTACACAGGCCAGAGTACACGAGCTCTATTACACAGTACAAGAATGAAGATCTCGCGAGGGCATTGATGGCGGTCAAGATGCTGGAAGCCACAAGGCAATATGGACGTCTGTGTACCTTACGTGGCACAGAATCACGTACAGTGTGATTGTAGAACATAGATTACATGTACTTGTCAAGTCTAGTTCTGTGTATCTGTATTTTAGATCTGTGTACTTAAGCATTATATGTAAACATGTACATATGTTGTTCAATTGTTGTATCTGTGCGTTATTTGGTCTGTGTCGAGTTAATACATTAATCTATTTGTGAAATTTGTCTGTAAGATCAAACGTCATAACACTGGACAAAAGGAGCCGCTGTACTCACCCCGCCTTTGCCTTTACCGCCCTGTTGAGGTTGCTGCAGGTACACGATCACCGGTGGTGGGCCATACACTGGGGGTGGCGGCGGGCCATAGCTCGGTGCTGGTGGCGGGCCATAGCTCGGTGGCGGTGGCGGTGGCGGGCCATAGCTCGGAGCTGGTGGAGGACCATAGCCAGATGCTGGTGGGTGATGGTGGTGGCCGCCACCTGACTCATCAGCTACAGCAAGGCCGACGAGGACGAACACAAATCCTATATACATCTGCAAGAGAAAAGGTGCTCTGTTAATGGCGTGTAGGCGACGCTGAGGAGAACGGTATAGGGTTGACTAAGATATTAGCGCTGTTATCATACTATGAGGCTTCCTCAACCCTCCTTCTGCTTGATGAGCGTTGATATCTATATTAATAGAGAGTTTTGGGCTAATGGCTTATTGCAGAGGCGAAAAGTACTTGATTGAAAATTGTTAAAGTTCAAGACATTCCATGAGCGGTCCAGACCATGACTGACTCACTACTTGTTGGACGCCCCGGTGCTCTACTGAGGCATGCTGTATATCCCTCACAGATGTGCCTCGGCACTTGGGTACACCACAAGTGCCGGGGCACACAGCCTGCACCACCACCAGTGCTGGGGCACACAGCCTGCACCACCACAAGTGCCGGGGCACACAGCCTGCACCACCTCAAGTGCCGGGGCACACAGCCTGCACCACCACAAGTGCCGGGGCACACAGCCTGCACCACCTCAAGTGCCGGGGCACACAGCCTGCACCACCACAAGTGCCGGAGCACACAGCCTGCACCACCACAAGTGCCGGAGCACACAGCCTGCACCACCTCAAGTGCCGGGACACACAGCCTGCACCACCACCAGTGCTGGGGCACACAGCCTGCACCACCTCAAGTGCCGGGGCACACAGCCTGCACCACCACAAGTGCCGGGGCACACAGCCTGCACCACCACAAGTGCCGGGGCACACAGCCTGCACCACCACAAGTGCCGGGGCACACAGCCTGCACCACCACAAGTGCCGGAGCACACAGCCTGCACCACCACAAGTGCCGGAGCACACAGCCTGCACCACCACAAGTGCTGGGGCACACAGACTGCACCACCACAAGTGCCGGGGCACACAGCCTGCACCACCACCAGTGCTGGGGCACACAGACTGCACCACCACCAGTGCCGGAGCACACAGCCTGCACCACCACAAGTGCCGGGGCACACAGCCTGCACCACCACCAGTGCCGGGGCACACAGCCTGCACCACCACCAGTGCTGGGGCACACATACTGCACCACCACCAGTGCCGGAGCACACAGCCTGCACCACCACAAGTGCCGGGGCACACAGCCTGCACCACCACCAGTGCCGGGGCACACAGCCTGCACCACCACCAGTGCCGGAGCACACATACTGCACCACCACAAGTGCGTGAAGGCGTCCAAGGTCAACGTGGGAGACTGGAACTAAGAAGTTGAACAGGAAATCGCGAGAAAAAAGAAAGGAATGAATGGAATAGTGAGAGGCAGGTTGTGCGGTCACTGCCAGACCTGCTCACACGACCTCACTTGACCTTCACAGTCATGTTGGCGGTCTGAAGGTCGCGGACACTCGGTGGGGGTGTGGTGGAGGAAGACGCTCCGGCCCCCTCCACCCAGCATGACGCTCCGGCCCCCTCCACGCAGCATGACGCTCCGGCCCCCTCCACCCAGCATGACGCTCCGGCCCCCTCCACCCAGCCTGACGCTCCGGCCCCCTCCACCCAGCATGACGCTCCGGCCCCCTCCACCCAGCCTGACACTCCGGCCCCCTCCACCCAGCATGACGCTCCGGCCCCTTCCACCCAGCCTGACGCTCCGGCCCCCTCCACCCAGCATGACGCTCCGGCCCCCTCCACCCAGCATGACGCTCCGGCCCCCTCCACCCAGCATGACGCTCCGGCCCCCTCCACCCAGCATGACGCTCCGGCCCCCTCCACCCAGCATGACGCATTCGTCGTTGTTGTTGTTGTTTTAGCCCCAGCTATTGAGAACCAAAGTTGCAAGTAGCACCGGCTATGGCGAGCCCGTAGTGGACTTACCTGGCACAGGGGCGGGGCTCTCTCTTCCTCCCAGTCATCTCCGCAAATTGAAGATGAAATTGTTTATTTAGCGAGTTATAATATAAGTGTAATTTGCCATTTCCTACAAAGGGGAAGACTTGGGATTCGACGACGACCGCCCGGTACCCAAACCATCCCCCCTGCCTACCTGCGTGAGGCTTGCCCTATGCGTCTGGCGCCCTACCTGCATGAGGCTTGCCCTACCTGCGTGAGGCTTGCCCTATGCGTCTGGCGCCCTACCTGCGTGAGGCTTGCCCTATGCGTCTGGCGCCCTACCTGCGTGAGGCTTGCCCTATGCGTCTGGCGCCCTACCTGCATGAGGCTTGCCCTATGCGTCTGGCGCCCTACCTGCATGAGGCTTGCCCTATGCGCCTGGTGCCCTACCTGCGTGAGGCTTGCCCTATGCGTCTGGCGCCCTACCTGCATGAGGCTTGCCCTATGCGTCTGGCGCCCTACCTGCGTGAGGCTTGCCCTATGCGTCTGGCGCCCTACCTGCATGAGGCTTGCCCTATGCGTCTGGCGCCCTACCTGCATGAGGCTTACCATATACGCTACCCACCACGCTTGGTCAGTGTGGTGGATAGTGAGGATGGGGTTGAGGGTCAGCGTGGGTCTATGTAGCCCTTTCTTCCACCACCCACGGGATTGGTATGGGGTCCACCACCACCCACGGGATGGGTATGGGGTCCACCACCACCCACGGGATTGGTATGGGGTCCACCACCACCCACGGGATGGGTATGGGGTCCACCACCACCCACGGGATGGGTATGGGGTCCACCACCACCCACGGGATGGGTATGGGGTCCACCACCACCCACGGGATGGGTATGGGGTCCACCACCACCCACGGATTGGTATGGGGTCCACCACCGCCCACGGATTGGTATGGGGTCCACCACCACCCACGGATTGGTATGGGGTCCATCACCGCCCACGGGATGGTATGGGTCCATCACCGCCCACGGGATGGGTATGGGGTCCACCACCGCCCACGGATTGGTATGGGGTCCACCACCGCCCACGGATGGGTATGGGGTCCATCACCGCCCACGGGATGGGTATGGGGTCCACCACCGCCCACGGATTGGTATGGGGTCCATCACCGCCCACGGGATGGGTATGGGGTCCATCACCGCCCACGGGATGGGTATGGGGTCCACCACCACCCACGGGATGGGTATGGGGTCCATCACCGCCCACGGGATGGGTATGGGGTCCACCACCACCCACGGATTGGTATGGGGTCCATCACCACCCACGGATTGGTATGGGGTCCACCACCACCCACGGGATGGGTATGGGGTCCACCACCACCCACGGGATGGGTATGGGGTCCACCACCACCCACGGGATGGGTATGGGGTCCATCACCGCCCACGGGATGGGTATGGGGTCCATCACCGCCCACGGGATGGGTATGGGGTCCACCACCGCCCACGGATTGGTATGGGGTCCATCACCGCCCACGGGATGGGTATGGGGTCCATCACCGCCCACGGGATGGGTATGGGGTCCACCACCACCCACGGGATGGGTATGGGGTCCATCACCGCCCACGGGATGGGTATGGGGTCCATCACCACCCACGGGATGGGTATGGGGTCCACCACCACCCACGGGATGGGTATGGGGTCCACCACCACCGTTGGGATGGGTATGGGGTCCACCACCGCCTACGGGATGTGTATGGGGTCCACCACCGCCTACGGGATGTGTATGGGGTCCACTACCGCCTACGGGATGTGTATGGGGTCCACCACCGCCTACGGGATGTGTATGGGGTCCACTACCGCCTACGGGATGTGTATGGGGTCCACCACCGCCTACGGGATGTGTATGGGGTCCACTACCGCCTACGGGATGGGTATGGGGTCCACCACCGCCCTCAGGATGGGTATGGGGTCCACCACCGCCCTCAGGATGGGTATGGGGTTCACCACCACCCTCAGGATGGGTATGGGGTTCACCACCACCCTCAGGATGGGTATGGGGTTCACCACCACCCTCAGGATGGGTATGGGGTTCACCACCACCCTCAGGATGGGTATGGGTTCACCACCACCCTCAGGATGGGTATGGGGTCCACCACCGCCCTCAGGATGGGTATGGGGTTCACCACCACCCTCAGGATGGGTATGGGGTCCACCACCGCCCTCAGGATGGGTATGGGGTTCACCACCACCCTCAGGATGGGTATGGGGTTCACCACCGCCCTCAGGATGGGTATGGGGTTCACCACCACCCTCAGGATGGGTATGGGGTTCACCACCACCCTCAGGATGGGTATGGGGTTCACCACCACCCTCAGGATGGGTATGGGGTTCATTACCGCCCACGGGATGGGTATGGGGTTCACCACCACCCTCAGGATGGTTATGGAGTGCGGTACATATACTAAGAGCTGGGGAAAGTGGTTGACGGTAAGCGTCCTCCGACTGTGTGGCGTGACCTTGGGGAAGGGAAGCTGTCCCCTCACCACGGTGACCTGTCCCCGACCCTCCTCTCACCAGCCTTGCTCGGACCTTGTCAACATTCAAAGACCATAGAGGTGGTAATCAGGGCTGGACGAAGAAAACTTGAGCGAGGACCTGCAGGAGATGAGGCGGCGGTTCGTCCTAACTTTCTCTCTCTCTGGCGGAGACGAGAGAGAGAGAGGAATCAGGAAACAGCGATAATCAGTTATAATGGACGTCTTCCTCTGTTTATGACGACATACATGAGTGTAGCGAGGCGTGTGAGGGTACAGGTGTGCAGCGACACGTGTGTTCAGCGACAGGTGTAAATCCGGGCAAGGAGAGGAGACAGGTGTAAGAGTGACGGGCCAGCGTCGGCATGCACTGATGATCCTCCCACAAATGTCTAACACAAGTAACATAATTAGCCTATATGTTAGCGCGCCTTCAGTGCTGGTCACACCTCTCTAAATTCTCTAAAAATGCTTCACTCACTTTTTGAGTTTGAAGCGAAACTGAAAACCTAACCCAGGTACAGCTGTACACAAACAGTGACTGGTATTTAAAGTATAACACGATATAACAAGGTAAGTATATCGTGTATACTATAAGTCGGTGCTCGGCATTGTAGGACGGCTGACCATGAAGAAGCTCACAAGAGTCTTATACAAGGCACTTTACATCTCTGGTGAGTCACACAGTTACTAGTCTTGCTCCACACCCACCCAACTGGGTGGCAGCTTTACAGTCATGTGCTCCACACCCACCCAACTGGGCGGCAGCTTTACAGTCATGTGCTCCACACCCACCCAACTGGGTGGCAGCTTTACAGTCATGTGCTCCACACCCACCCAACTGGGCGGCAGCTTTACAGTCATGTGCTCCACACCCACCCAACTGGGCGGCAGCTTTACAGTCATGTTCTCCACACCCACCCAACTGGGCGGCAGCTTTACAGTCATGTGCTCCACACCCACCCAACTGGGCGGCAGCTGCACCTACAGTAAGCAAACTTTGGATACTTCGCTAAGATTCCTGGCAGCACATCATTATGAATGAAGCACTTACACATTTCCTGGACACTATTGATGGTGTTATTTCCGAATTCCGCGATATTTTACATTTAGTGAAATTTACATCAGCAGATATTACAAACTGCCAGAGGTACTTGTAGCCGAGCCTAAGCCTAGCAGTGGTAACATTTAGAAGTCTGCTACCCTTATTGGATGACCCATAGACGTGCGGTTCTTCCTGCATAATAGAATGATGATAGATGGAATAACTGGTGAGAATTTCACTTTGCCTCAAGTCTATTAGATTTTGTTGATGTTCCCAGAATATTGCTGTTCTCAGCTGCTCACAAGCAGTCTAGGATGGTAGTCAATCCCCTCTTTACGAGCAAATGTTTTGTCGTTCTATCATGCACTCAGAGACCAATATGGGAAGGAATCCACAGGAGACAAACTCTGACTCTATCATGCATTATTTACTCACATGCGTGAACGCCAGCCAGATCTGTTGATCATGATGTCTATGTAATTTGGAACTTGTTGAAATGTACAATTAGGCTTCTACAATCGTTGGTAAAATTACCCTACACCGGATGGAAATGTGTTGTGATAACTGAGGCTGGTATGAGCGGAATGCTGGATGAGGAGGTTATCTTGAGGTTATCTTGAGATGATTTCGGGGCTTAGCGTCCCCGCGGCCCGGTCCTCAACCAGGCCTGGTTGATACCTGGTTGGTTGGTACCTGGTTGATGGGGTTCTGGGAGTTCTTCTACTCCCCCAAGCCCGGCCCGAGGCCAGGCTTGACTTGTGAGAGCTTGGTCCACCAGGCTGTTGCTTGGAGCGGCCCGCAGGCCCACATACCCACCACAGCCCGGTTGGTCCGGTACTCCTTGGAGGAAACAATCTAGTTTCCTCTTGAAGAAAAAGCCTCCTTTTTGTTACACACCCCCTAGGAAGCAGTCCATAGCAGCTGTCTAACTCCCAGGTACCTATTTACTGCTAGGTAACAGGGGCATCAGTGTGAAAGAAACTTTTTGCCCATTTGTCTCCGCCTCCACCGGGGATCGAACCCGGAACCTCAGGACTACGAATCCGAAGCGCTGTCCACTCAGCAGTCAAGGGAAGCCGTGTTCCCTGTTCACCCGTCCCTGTGAGGGCTGTACCCTCCACCCGTCCCTGTGAGGGCTGTACCCTCCACCCGTCCCTGTGACGGCTGTACCCTCCACCCGTCCCTGTGAGGGCTGTACCCTCCACCCGTCCCTGTGAGGGCTGTACCCTCCACCCGTCCCTGTGACGGCTGTACCCTCCACCCGTCCCTGTGAGGGCTGTACCCTCCACCCGTCCCTGTGACGGCTGTACCCTCCACCCGTCCCTGTGACGGCTGTACCCTCCACCCGTCCCTGTGACGGCTGTACCCTCCACCCGTCCCTGTGACGGCTGTACCCTCCACCCGTCCCTGTGACGGCTGTACCCTCCACCCGTCCCTGTGACGGCTGTACCCTCCACCCGTCCCTGTGACAGCTGTACCCTCCACCCGTCCCTGTGAGGGCTGTACCCTCCACCCGTCCCTGTGAGGGCTGTACCCTCCACCCGTCCCTGTGACAGCTGTACCCTGAAGGTAAACCTATCACAATGTCCGGCCGCACAGATGACCAATAACCCAGGCTCATGGTAACTCCCGTTGCTGTAAAGGCGAGGCATCACTCCTTACATGTTTTATACATCAAATTATTATAAAAAAACTGAACAAAAACAGCTCAGTCTGCGGAATAACAAAAACACTTTATTGAGATTAAACACGAAGAAATATGCCCAGGAGCGAAGGAGTGTGAAGAGCAGAGGAACTGCCTACTTGGGATATCAATAACTGGGCCGCGTTCAACCACGTAACAGGAACGAAAGTAGGCAGGTCGAGGTCTAATTTGTATTCTAGTGGGCGATGTGGACGCCTCCTGGCGGGACGCAGGGCGCGGGGCACGATGGCGGGAACACGAAGGGAAAGCCACCAGGGCGAGAGTCCTCCCAGGACTACACCAAGCTCCTACACACCCGACTCACTCTGTATCTAGCAGAGAGAATGTCTATCTGTCCTACTAAGGCTGGAGGCCGGATGCATGGGGCTTGTCTCACTCAACTCTGCAGGGGGAACGGGCTGGGGTCCTGGACGGACATCGGTTGGTCGGAGGTCGCCAGAATACAAGACGGACGAGCGTGCCTAAGGTCATATTCTCACTCATCAAATGACGATTTTTTGACACTGCCCGCCGGCTACATCTAGCTATAAGATTTGAAGAAAAAATGGAAAACTATTTTTTCTTATAGTAATATATACTTTTATTCATTGCTCTCATGAAAATAAATATAAATTTTCTGCTATTCATACTTTGGCTAAAGTAGCATAAAACAGACAATCCTTCCACAGCTTCGAAAGCTGTCTCAATTCACACCCATTTATCATAGCAAACGGGTAACTCTTATATTTTTTCATATTTTACTTTGCCAGGTTCTTCCAACAGGCAGGCCACCCCACACGATCATGCTGGACTATTATATATATTTTTTAATAGCAAATCAGAGTCAACAAAAAGACAGACAGATTGGAAAAGAGACAGACTAACATATAGAGATAGGTTGACAGAGCTCTGGAGAGAGACCGGGTCGACCAGGACAAATAAAGAGACAAAATCATAGGCAGAAAAAGAGACAGACAACACAGAGACAAGGCAAAGATAGGGAGAGAAGGAAGGAGACGTGGGATATGTGAAGAGAGGGAAAGGGAGAGGGGGAGAGAAAGTGTGACATGGGAGAGTGAGGGAGAAAGTTGCAGAGGGGGGGATAGGGAAAGAGAGATGAGAAAGTGAGGAAGGGGGAGAGAGACCCGGGCACACCCGGGTGCCACGTCGTAACTTTTATATAAAACACGTTTCGAATTCAAGAAACAACACGAACAGTCTCATCAGGTCGTGAGCCGAGCTACGGGTCACACCTCAGATGTGGTCATGTGGTGAGGCTTCAGGGTCACACCTCAGATGTGGTCATGTGGTGTGGCTTCAGGGTCATACCTCAGATGTGGTCATGTGGTGTGGCTTCAGGGTCACACCTCAGATGTGGTCATGTGGTGAGGCTTCAGGGCCACACCTCAGATGTGGTCATGTGGTGTGGCTTCAGGGCCACACCTCAGATGTGGTCATGTGGTGTGGCTTCAGGGTCATACCTCAGATGTGGTCATGTGGTGAGGCTTCAGGGTCACACCTCAGATGTGGTCATGTGGTGTGGCTTCAGGGCCACACCTCAGATGTGGTCATGTGGAGTGGCTTCAGGGCCACACCTCAGATATGGTCATGTGGTGTGGCTTCAGGGCCACACCTCAGATGTGGTCATGTGGTGTGGCTTCAGGGTCACACCTCAGATGTGGTCATGTGGTGTGGCTTCAGGGTCACACCTCAGATGTGGTCATGTGGTGAGGCTTCAGGCGTCCACCTTCCCTCTGGAAGGACTCCCATCTTAAGCTTCCAAATGTCTTCATTATTTGTCAGTTACGAAGTGATACAGGAGAAAGCAAGTCGAGTGTTTGCTAAGGATTGTACTTCTCTTGTGTTGTCCTGCTCCTGTTCATGTGTTACTCCTCCTGTCCTCCTGCAGCACTGTAGCGACGCAATGCACCGTCTCCACATTCTTCAGGTCAACGCAAACGAATCGTTGATGAGAGAGTTGTAACAAGGATGAACACATCACCAGTTCCAGCAAGCTGCGTCAGCAGGGAGGCTTGCTGAAGAGCCACAGCACTGTAGTGAACTACTTCCTGGCTCTCACACACACACATCAGCCATGTGTGAGCCATTGTTGCCCAGCTCCCTGCACACGTTGGTACACGAGATGTAAGGAAACACTGGCACACTGCGAGAGTTATGAGAAGCCGGTGCAACCTGGCGTACAAAAAGCTGTGTGTGGAAGCCACTTCCCTACACAGCTTTCAGAACACCAACCGTAAAGGCGCCGTCGAGAGGAATAACTGCATCAGGTATCCATTATCTAGGTCAGAGCCTAGTGCTAGGGACGGAGGGAAGGCAGCGAGGGACGGAGGGAAGGCAGCGAGGGACGGAGGGAAGGCAGCGAGGGACGGAGGGAAGGCAGCGAGGGAGACAGGTAGGAGGAGAAGGCTGGGAAGGGATGCTGCAAAACAAGTGAGTGAGTGAGAGTGGAATAATGAGTGAGAACATGAGGGCGGTGAAAGGCATGAGGACGCAGGCGGGATTGTTAATGAGTGCCAGGGCAGGTGGGCGGCCCAGCGACCCACATGGGCGCGTGTGTGGTGGGGCAGATGGGCGGCCCAGCGACCCACATGGGCGCACGTGTGTGGTGGGGTAGGGGGCGGCCCAGCGACCCACATGGGCGCGCGTGTGCCAACATTATGATAGTGTGGACCACGTGACGCGGCCCGCATAAACAACAGGGACACGCCGCCACCTGCTAAGGCGGAGGAGAAAGGCGCCGGAGATCACCCAGAATCCGAATGATCACATCGGGAGAGAAACTACTGACACTGAGCTGAGAGTGTTCTAGGGCAGGGAGGCGTGAGCTGAGAGTGTTCTAGGGCAGGGAGGCGTGAGCTGAGAGTGTTCTAGGGTAGGGAGGTGTGAGCTGAGAGTGTTCTAGGGCAGGGAGGCGTGAGCTGAGAGTGTTCTAGGGTAGGGAGGCGTGAGCTGAGAGTGTTCTAGGGCAGGGAGGTGTGAGCTGAGAGTGTTCTAGGGCAGGGAGGCGTGAGCTGAGAGTGTTCTAGGGCAGGGAGGCGTGAGGTAACAGCACGCCTGCACACTACCCCACCATCTTACCACTGGTGACGGTCCGGGAGTCTCACCAATCACCAAACCCAACTTTTCTTATTAATATTTTGGTACATATATGAATAAAAAGTACTCGTGCCCAGCCACTTGTGTGTACATGTGCCTAGCTGGAGCTCAGGAGATAGCACACTTGTACTCTGATATAGGAGCTGTTGTGGTTGGTATTCTGTTTCCTGTCCAGTTAGACTATTTCTGGGTCCCTGAGTATCATATACACACCCAGGGGTACACACCAGGGGTACACACCAGGGGTACACACCCAGGGGTACACACCAGGGGTACACACCAGGGGTACACACCAGGGGTACACACCCAGGGGTACACACCAGGGGTACACACCCAGGGGTACACACCCAGGGGTACACACCAGGGGTACACACCAGGGGTACACACCAGGGGTACACACCCGGGGTACACCCCCAGGGGTACACACCAGGGGTACACACCAGGGGTACACACCCAGGGGTACACACCCAGGGGTACACCCCCAGGGGTACACACCAGGGGTACACACCAGGGGTACACACCAGGGGTACACACCAGGGGTACACACCCGGGGTACACCCCCAGGGGTACACACCAGGGGTACACACCAGGGGTACACACCAAGGGTACACACCAGGGGTACACATCCAGGGGTACACACCAGGGGTACACACCCAGGGGGTACACACCAGGGGTACACACCAGGGGTACACACCAAGGGTTACACCCCAGGGGTACACACCAGGGTACACACCAGGGGTACACACCAGGGGTACACACCAGGGGTACACACCAAGGGTTACACCCCAGGGGTACACACCAGGGGTACACACCAGGGGTACACACCAGGGGTACACACCAGGGGTACACACCAGGGGTACACACCAAGGGTTACACCCCAGGGGTACACACCAGGGGTACACACCAGGGGTACACACCAGGGGTACACACCAGGGGTACACACCAAGGGTTACACCCCCAGGGGTACACCCCAGGGGTACACACCAGGGGTACACACCAGGGGTACACACCAGGGGTACACACCAGGGGTACACACCAAGGGTTACACCCCCAGGGGTACACCCCAGGGTACACCCCCAGGGATACACCCCCAGGGGTACACACCAGGGGTACACACCAAGGGTTACACCCCAGGGGTACACACCAGGGGTACACACCAGGGGTACACACCAGGGGTACACACCAAGGGTTACACCCCCAGGGGTACACCCCAGGGGTACACACCAGGGGTACACACCAGGGGTACACACCAGGGGTACACACCAGGGGTACACACCAGGGGTACACACCAAGGGTTACACCCCCAGGGGTACACCCCAGGGTACACCCCAGGGATACACCCCCAGGGGTACACACCAGGGGTACACACCAGGGGTACACACCAGGGGTACACACCAGGGGTACACCACCAGGGGTACACACCAGGGGTACACACCAGGGGTACACACCAGGGGTACACACCAAGGGTTACACCCCCAGGGGTACACCCCAGGGTACACCCCCAGGGATACACCCCCAGGGGTACACACCAGGGGTACACACCAGGGGTACACACCAAGGGTTACACCCCAGGGGTACACCCCAGGGTACACCCCCAGGGATACACCCCCAGGGGTACACACCAGGGGTACACACCAGGGGTACACACCAGGGGTACACACCAGGGGTACACCACCAGGGGTACACACCAGGGGTACACACCAGGGGTGTGTGGTGTGGAAAAAAAAAAAAAAAGTAGTTAGTAAACAGTTGATTGACAGTTGAGAGGCGGGCCGAAAGAGCAAAGCTCAACCCCCGTAAAATACAACTAAGTGAATACCAGGGGTACACACCAGGGGTACACACCAGGGGTACACATCAGGGGTACACCACCAGGGGTACACACCAGGGGTACACACACAGGGGTACACACCATGGGTACACCCCTGCATGGGGGTGATGATCGTTGCATGGGGGTGATGATTGTTGCATGGTGATGATGATTGTTGCATGGGGGTGATGATTGTTGCATGGGGTGATGATTGTTGCATGGGGTGATGATTGTTGCATGGGGGTGATGATTGTTGCATGTGGGTGATGAGTGTTGCATGGGGTGATGATTGTTGCATGGGGTGATGAGTGTTGCATGGGGTGATGAGTGTTGCATGGGGTGATGAGTGTTGCATGGGGGTGCACCCATTCATGCACCCACGGAAATGCCGAAACTGGTTAGGGAAAGGCAGATGTCGTTTTGATACAGAATGTAGATATTTTCACCCTAAGCTATGCAAACTCTCAGTTAATGAGAGGAAATGCTATGATCTTCATTGCCCTGATTTCCACGTCAGAGGTACACAGCGCTATATAAGAGAGCAAGTCCAATATAATAGCCCTGAAATTTTTTCAGAGGCAGGCAGAAACAGAGGGAGAAACAGACAGGCAGAAACGTGGCAGGAGTACGGATGGAGAGGGGGAAATGCCCAAGAGTGGACTACGGTTCGTCATCAAGCCCACACATACTACACCCCCCAACTACACAGAGACTACCACACTCCCCAATATCACTTCTAAAACTGGACAAACCATTGCCACAACAACACACCCTGGGTCAGGGTAGAGAGGAGGGAGAACTACCAAAACCTTCCAGAAGTGACACACAATATGGACAATCATTCATATTTGCAAACATTCAAGGTTTAAAGCCAAAGTCAAGAAATAAAGTTAAGTTCATAAATGGCCTCCTATTAGAGTCAAACTCCATATTTGGGGCATTCACGGAAACTCATACAAAAGATTACATGGATGGGGAAATCTGGATTCCAAATTATAATTTATATAGATGTGATAGAAAAACTAGGTCAAATGGAGGAGTAGGTCTGTATATTAAAGAGGACCTGGTATGCACAGAACTACTAAACTCAACTAATGAGGTGGTAGAGGTACTTGGAATTAAGGTAGAGAAACTAAACCTAATTATTATTCTAATATATAAACCGCCAGATACAACGGTTGAGGAATTCACAGAGCAGATGCACAAAATAGAGAACATACTTGATAACCTAGCAAACCCAGCTCCAGATATTATCTTCCTTGGAGATTTCAATTTACCGAGTCTAAGATGGAGAATGGCAAACACAAATATCATAGCAGGGAATGACCGGGAAATAACCAACCACAGGTCAGAGAACTTAAGATTCTGTGACAAATTCTCGCTCAATCAACAGATTACAGAACCAACTAGGAACGAAAACACACTAGACTTGTTATTCACAAACAATGATGAACTAATCAGAATCACAATCTCAGATACTTCATACTCAGACCGTAAGCTCATTGAAGTGCGAACTAGCATAAATAACGGTACTAGGTCTAAGAGACCCAACAAGCGAGAAGGAATATTCAATCAATTCAATTTCAACAATAAGAAGATCGACTGGGAAAAAATAAATGTAGACCTTGCAACCATTCAATGGGAGACCGTCTTAAGCGACAAAACTCCCACACAGGGAATAGCTCAACTGACAGCTGAAGCTTACAAGGTCTGCTTGAAGCACGTGCCGGTGAGGAGGGGCAGAAAGAGGACCACTCTAGAAAGAGAACGCAGACGACTGTACAGAAGGAAAAAAATAACGGAAATGCTTCGGCAGACACAACTATCACAAGCAAGGAAAATAAGCCTAAGCAGGGAGATCGAAGAAATAGAACAAACGTTGAAGCGATCATATGAGTCTGAGGAAATGGAATTGGAACAGAAAGCTATACAAGAGATAAGGAAAAATCCTAAATATTTTTTCACATACGCAAAATCAAAATCCAAAACCTCGACCAGTATTGGACCGTTAATTACAAATGAAGGTACGTACACAGAGGACAACAAAGAGATTAGTGAAATTCTAAGAAGCCAGTATGAGGCTATGTTTAGCACACCAATAAACAACATGAAAGTTGATGACCCAGACAGCTTCTTTATGAATGACATTCAAGCTGCAGATAATATAACGGATATTACCACAAACTCGGAAGACTTTGAAAGAGAAATTGACAATATGCCTATGCACTCAGCTCCTGGGCCTGACTCATGGAATTCAATATTCATAAAGAAATGTAAAGTACCAGTAGCGAGAGCACTCAGCGTAATATGGAGAAAGAGCCTGGATACAGGGGAGATACCAGCAGCACTTAAATCTGCAGATATAGCTCCGTTGCACAAGGGGGGGAGTAAAGCCTTGGCAAAAAATTATAGGCCAGTTGCACTAACATCACACATAATAAAAGTGTTTGAAAGAGTGATAAGGAATCAAATTTCTAGTTTTATGGAAAACAATGAATTGCACAACCCAGGACAACATGGATTTAGAGCGGGAAGATCCTGTCTGTCACAGTTACTCAACCACTATGACAAAATCACAGAAGCCCTAGAAGAAAAGCAAAATGCAGATGTTGTATACACAGACTTTGCAAAGGCGTTCGACAAATGTGACCATGGGGTGATAGCTCACAAAATGAGGTCAATGGGAATAACTGGAAAAGTAGGACGCTGGATACTCAATTTCCTGTCGAACAGAACACAAAGAGTAACAGTCAATCAGATAAAATCGAGTCCAAGCGATGTTAAAAGCTCTGTACCTCAAGGTGCAGTCCTTGCACCGCTACTGTTCCTTATTCTCATATCTGATATAGACAAAAATACACGTCATAGCTTCGTGTCGTCCTTTGCAGATGACACAAAAATCAGCATGAAAATTACCTCTGCTGAAGACATTGAAAAACTACAAGCAGATCTCAACAAAGTTTTCGATTGGGCAGCAGAAAATAACATGATGTTTAACAGTGATAAATTTCAAGTACTCAGGTACGGCAAAAATGAGGATCTGAAACAATACAGGGTACAAAACACAATCGAATCTTTCCATAGTAGAAAAACAGCATGTCAAGGATTTGGGAATAATGATTTCCGACGATCTAACGTTTAGGGAGCATAACCAAGCAAATATTGCGTCAGCCAGAAAAATGATCGGATGGATTACGAGAACTTTCAAATCCAGGGATCCCATCACAATGGTTGTACTCTTCAAGTCACTTGTGTTGTCCCGTCTCGAGTACTGCTCAGTACTCACTTTCCCCTTCAGAGCAGGAGAGATTGCTGAAATAGAGGGAATACAGAGAACATATACGGCACGCATAGACGAGATAAAACACCTAAATTATTGGGATGTCTCAAAGCTCTCCAAATGTACTCTCTAGAAAGGAGACAAGAGAAATACCAAATAATATACACATGGAAAATACTGGAGGGCCAGGTCCCAAATCTAAAATAACAACATACTGGAGTGAACGATATGGAAGAAAGTGAAGATTGAACCAGTGAAGAGCTGAGGTGCCATTGGCGCAATCAGAGAGCACTGTATAAACATCAGAGGTCCACGGTTGTTCAACGTCCTCCCAGCGACTATAAGAAATATTGCCGGAACAACCGGGGACATCTTCAAGAGAAAACTGGACTGTTTCTAAGAGAAGTTCCGGACCAGCCGGGCTGTGGTGGGTATGTGGGCCTGCGGGCCGCTCCAAGCAACAGCCTAGTGGACCAAACTCTCACAAGTCGAGCCTGGCCTCGGGCCGGGCTTGGGGAGTNTGCTACGTCGTTCGTTTTGGTATCATTGTGTTCGCATTAAATTCCCTATAGGTGGTATGATATAATGTCCAAAAGCCTGGCGTGACTCCAACAGCAAAGCCTAAAGTCTGCAAAAGTTACCCGTGAGCGCACAAAAATCAGTAAAATGTGCATACTCGTTCCTTTTTCTCACCTTAATTCTCATGCTGCGTCGCTCGTTTTGGTACCATTGTGTTCGCAATTAAATTCCCTACAGATGTGTGTGAATATAATGTACAAAAGCCTGGAGTGTCTCCCCGCAGAAAAGCCTAAAGTTACCCGTGAACGAGCAGCAATTTGTACAGTGCAACCTAATGTGTATACTCGTTCAGTTTGATAACATCAATTTTCGTGTTACGTCTTTCATTTTGGTATCAAATTGTTCGCAATAAAAAGGCGCATATTTTAAAACTAGTCCTATAATAATAGAGTAATAACTGTAATTTTAAAAATATTTTAATTCTAGAAGCTCATCATCACAAAATTATTTATATCTTTCCAGTGTTCTGACATAAATTTTTGTGTTACATCTTTCATTTTGGTATCAAATTGTTCGCAACGTAAAGGCGTGCATATTAAAACTAGTCCCAATATAATAGGAGAATAAATAGAATTTTACCAAATATTTTAATATTTTGACCAAAAACCTATTTATAATCTTTCAGGTGTTCGGACATCAAGTTTCATGATATATCTTTTATTTTGGTATCAAATTGTGCGCATTCTAAAGGCGCTCATTTTGATGCTATCCTGAGGTCGATCGGATAAAAAATTAATTTTATACAAATATTTTTGTAGTGGACGCAAGTCAGGTCCAAAGTTAGGATTCAAGAGAAAAAATTGGACGAAAGTCATGTCCAAAGTGAGCGATACTGTTAAGCACTTGTTTACAACTTTTTAGTGTCATTTTTTCCACTGCAGTTATACAGACTGCACATGTGCAAGGAGATCTGCTGAACTGGTTGGAGTTTCAAAATAGCTTTTCTATAAAGGTCCCTTCCTTACACTGTCTTGGGTTGAAGGATTTATATTTATAAAAAACATTTTTGTGGTGGTGTCCTCACAGGTGACAATCCATGAATGACTAAATGTATGGTAATCATTTGTATAGCTCTGCCTTACTTTACCTTGTGGTGATTCTAAGGTTCAATGTCCCCATGGCCCTGTCTTTTCCCAGGCCTCCTGGTTGGTGGTCTGGTCAACCAACTGTTGACATGACCAACTGTTGGACGTGGCTGCTTGTAGCCTGATGTATGACTCGCAGCCTGGTTGATCAGGTGTCCTTTGGAGGTGTTTATCAAGTTCACTTTTGAACTCCATGAGAGGCTGGCCAGTTATGCCCTTAAGGTTTAGTGTTTGGCAGTTAAGCTGATAAGTTTATCATTAACAAACATGACTTTTAGAATTAGGTTTCACAATGGCTTTGAGCTAGGAAACTAATGCTGGAGACTTGATTTAATTCAGTGACATTCAAGATATATTCTAATAAGATTATAAAATTTATGGTATACTATAAGGAAGTAGCCACTTCCTTATAGTCTACCGTCCACTTGGGCTGGACAGTAGAGTGACGGTCTTTCTTCATGAAGGTCAACACTCAATCCCCGTCCGTCCAACTTGTTAGGCACCAGTCCTTCTCCCCATCCCCAATCCTTATCCTTATCCTGATCCCTTCCGAGTGAGGTATAGTCATAATGGCTTGGTGCTTTCTCCTGATACAGTAGTATCCTTTCCTATAAGGATGTATAAATGTATTGTGGATTATTTTAATAGTGCTTTCATATATTTTACTCCAGGTACTTTATAGTGTGTTTACTGGAGTATTTTACTCCAGGCACGTCATAGTGTGTGTACTGGAGTATTTTACTCCAGGTACGTCATAGTGTGTGTACTGGAGTATTTTACTCCAGGCACGTCATAGTGTGTGTACTGGAGTATTTTACTCCAGGTACGTCATAGTGTGTGTACTGGAGTATTTTACTCCAGGCACGTCATAGTGTGTACTGGAGTATTTTACTCCAGGCACGTCATAGTGTGTGTACTGGAGTATTTTACTCCAGGCACGTCATAGTGTGTACTGGAGTATTTTACTCCAGGTACGTCATAGTGTGTGTACTGGAGTATTTTACTCCAGGCACGTCATAGTGTGTACTGGAGTATTTTACTCCAGGCACGTCATAGTGTGTACTGGAGTATTTTACTCCAGGCACGTCATAGTGTGTACTGGAGTATTTTACTCCAGGTACGTCATAGTGTGTGTACTGGAGTATTTTACTCCAGGCACGTCATAGTGTGTACTGGAGTATTTTACTCCAGGTACGTCATAGTGTGTGTACTGGAGTATTTTACTCCAGGCACGTCATAGTGTGTGTACTGGAGTATTTTACTCCAGGTACTTTATAGTGTGTGTACTGGAGTATTTTACTCCAGGTACGTCATAGTGTCTACTGGAGTATTTTACTCCAGGCACGTCATAGTGTGTACTGGAGTATTTTACTCCAGGCACGTCATAGTGTGTACTGGAGTATTTTACTCCAGGCACGTCATAGTGTGTGTACTGGAGTATTTTACTCCAGGCACGTAATAGTGTGTACTGGAGTATTTTACTCCAGGCACGTCATAGTGTGTGTACTGGAGTATTTTACTCCAGGTACGTCATAGTGTGTGTACTGGAGTATTTTACTCCAGGTACGTCAGTGTGTGTACTGGAGTATGATTTAAATTGATTTACAAAATCAATATCAATGATGCAGCAGGTGCAGTATGAGTACCATTGTCATACTTAAGACATTGAATGTTTTTCTTCACAGGCCAACATGATAAGCAGTCCTGTTTGAAGTAAGCCGCCAGCACAGCCTTCACCAGTCCTAGGCGTGACCACACAACCAACACCCCAACACTTAATTATCATCATCTTCCTGGTTGACTACTGAAAGATTCACTCCAACATTAGTTAACATTCATTTCATTGAAGGATGCTTTTGGAGCGATTGATCGTGTATTCTTTATGGGCATCATGCCATATGATTTGCACCCCCCCCCCCCCTCCTACACTTTCCTTCTCTCTCTTCAATTAAATACTTTTTACGTGTATTGTATATCCATATATTTTTATACTGTGTTCGTTGACAGCGTATTAGCATTTATTCTTATTTTTGTTTTGCGTCTTTTTTGTTTTTTTCCAGTTTACCATTATGGTTATTTCTTTTACCCACAAGAAGATTTTTTTCCAGTAGATTATTTTAGCAGAGATGTGTGTGTTGGCGGGCTAGGCAGCCCTTGGTACCCTGAGCAGGGTACTGTACACTATGTAACTTGTATTAGTACATAGCGTGATTTAACCGCTGCACTGCGCCAGCCAACAAATGTCGTTTTGAGAGTTGTGAGTTTTTATTTTACTTAGGCTATGTTTTAATGTTTCATTACTGTTTTGAAATGAAAATGGTTGGGTTTGGAAACATTTTAACATTAACTTTACCTGAACCTTTATAAAAACAACAAAAATAAGTTCTTGACAATTGCACTATGAGGTTTCTCCCAAAACGAGGTGTGCAGTGCAGTGGTTAATGAGAAGTTGCCTTCAAATGATACCAAAGAAACTGATGTAATCATCTATTGGTGAAGAGCATATTTTTTGGTTTTAAGAATTAAATTTTTTTTTACTAAACTATTTTGTTCAGCACGATTTTATAGATTGAATTGTTAAAACAATAAATACATTTGAATGTACTCCGAGCAAGGTTCTTGGTACGGCTCCATTAAAGGTAACAATTGATTGTCACTTCATTATTGGTTATGCGACTCTTGCAAATATTTTCTTTTAAATATTTAATATAATTTTATTTTGACTACATATATCTACATTGACACATTTTATATAGTATGTACACAGTATAGTATTTAAATACAGTATTATATACACCACATAGGCAGAACTTGTCTGTTGTAACAATGAAATCATATTATTGTACTCTGAAAACCCTAATGTCCACATGTTCTGATCACTTGACCCGTCTTTCAGTTAGGGTATTGGGATTCTGTGTGGAGATGTGTGAAGAAGTGTTGGCACGACTGAAAACATGATTGGTTGTACATTTTATTTGACAGCATACAGTACACTGATTTGTGAGAGTAACGTTCCTGTTAAGGCTACATAATGCAAAAAGCACAGGAATCAGTCTTAATAGTATACATGTGGGGAAATAGTGTAGTTACATTACAGAAATGCCGAATATTTTACTAATTTTTCAATAAAATTACTATTTAATCGTTCATTTTTAATACTGTCAATTTCCAGCCTTAAGTGTAGCACATAATGAAGTCCAAATGGCTTAGGACGCACAGTGATGCCACAGTATAATCCAGTGGTCATAAAGCATTAGAAATGCATCATCAGTTGTACTCTGACACATTATAACAATTTGTTGATAGTCATCTGATTATTCTAAACCTGGAGAAACAAAAATTCATCCACAGTTTTCTTTTGCAAACAGAATGGTAGATGGTTGGAACAAGTTAAGTGAGTAGGTTGTAGGACGTCAATACTGTCGGAAGTTTCAAAGCATTGTGTGACAGCTTACTGGAAAGATGCACCACCACAAGTGTAACATTCAGTCTGTAACTACACTTTGGTAATTACACTTCAAAACTTAGCATAAAAGTGATAATCCCAGAATTTGCATTTCCTAATACAGTGCAACCCTCATTATTTGAACTAGCTGGTACCTCTGGATAACCAGAAATTGACATTTTATAGAACGGATGTTGACCATTATTTGCCCTAAACAAGACTGGCTGTTTGTTGTGAAGGAGCTTCAGGTATCCATACCATCACTGTTTAACCTAACTTTTTCCAGGGGAAAAAGAAAAAAAATTCTTTATCAGTTCTCTTGATAATTAGCATTCTTGTTCTCAAATATCACTTTAGCATGGGTTGAATTATTTTCCTAAGAAAATAAAATATTACACAGAACAATTTGCAGTTGCCCGACACACACACACTTAAGTATTGTATGATGCAAATTTTTTATATATTGCTCCAGGCATTAGAAAAGGGTTTTATGTCTTTAATTATGACAAAGGGAGGGAGGGTAGTGTATATATAGTGTGGATAGGTTGGTTGTGGAACTAATGGAGTGAGTGTGACTGTGAGGCAGGATTGACTGCCACTGATCAGTCAGCAAGTCTCTACTGTCAGAGATTGTACATGGATGGGGTTCTGGGAGTTCTTCTACACCCCCAAGCCCAACCTGGGGTCAGGCTTGACTTGTGAGAGCTTGGTCCAACAGGCTGTTGCTTGGAGCGGGCTGCCCACAGGTCCACTACAGTCCGGTTGGTCCGGTACTTCTCGAGCGCTTTGAGATGATCCCAATAGTTTAGGTGCTTTATCATGTTTGTGTGTTGTACATGTCCTCTGTATTCCTGCTATATCCTAAATCTTTCCTGCTTTAAAGGGAGAGTGAGTATTGAGCAGTACTCAAGATGGGACAGTACTAGTTATTTAAATGTTATGAGCATTGTGATGGGATTTGAAGCCCCCCCGTCCCTGGATTTGAAAGGGCTTGTAATCCATTCATCATTTTTTGTAGCTAACTCGAGGTTGCCAGAATCTGTTTTGCCGAAGTAGCGAGCGAGTTTAAGGCCTAAAAGTTGGAAATGTATAATAAAAGTGCCTAAATATTTTGTTTTGTGACACGTTTTTCAGAGTAAATAATCCAGCTTCTTTTATAAATGGGCCAAAATAGTAGCAAGTAGTAATGTACATAGCTGGGTTTTCAGAAGTAATGAATTGTGGTAAAGCCCAATCTGGCAACCCTGAGTTAATGCAATGTTTGCTTGGTTATGTTCCCTAAACGTTAGGTTCACACATTATTTCCAGATCATTAACATGTTGCTTTCCATCTATAGGCAGATTTGATTCTTATATCCTGTATTTTGTTAATGCTACCATCTATTTACTTGAGCTTGCATTAAAGTCACAACTTTTGCTCTTCCCCAATTGTGGGGAAAATCTCCCATTAGGAATTTTATTTATTTATTTTGTTTTATTTATTTTTTTTTTCTTGAGAATTTATTTATAATTTAAGCAGACTGTAATTTCTTACTGGACTGTATGATTTTACAGTATAGTTGTCCTGCTAGGAAGTTCCCTTCACAACCTGGGGGTTATTTAATGATATCCCAATTGAAATTAATAGATTGGTTGAACAAATCTACAAGGGCTGTGATGAGAGTTGAAACCTACGTCTGAGAGGATCCCAGGCACGCCTTAATCCACTGGGCCACGACATGGAAAAGAATTGTACCCGGGAGTGCTACTGCCCTCGCACGGATCCTGCAGTCTCTCCAAGACACAAAACGGGATTTTACACAATTCCCCCATGCACCCGGGTTCTGTCAACAAGCTGTTCTACCTCTTTTCCCTTACTTCATTACACACAGAAATCACACACAGACACAGAAATCACAATGGTGTGATGCATTAAATGAAGAAATCCACAAGGGGCTGTGATGAGGGTTTGAACCTACGTCTGAGAGGATCGAACCTACGTCTTGAGAGAATCGAACCTACAACCGAGAGGGAGGATGCAACCGAGAATTCCCGGTTGCAGTTCTTTTCCTTGTCGTGGCACAGTGGATTAAGGTGCGTCTGGGATCCTCTCGGACGCAGGTTCGAACCCTCATCACGGCCCTTGTGGATTTGTTCACTTGACGCATCACGTTCTTGTGATTTCAGTGTGTAATAGATTAATTCTAATTTGTTAGTAATGGTTAGTCTACAATGGTTAATTAACATGTAAGACAGCTTAGTTATGTTGTATGTGTTCTGGTAATACCAATGGACACTCCTGTCACACATGCTGACACCATTCGTTTAGGCCATAATGGCGACATGGGATGCCTCGTGTTGCACCAGGATTAAATGTTTTAATTTCTCCTTGGACTTCACATGCCAAATAATTAGAGAGTAGTAAACTGCAACTAACATATGCAGCATATAACAAGGAAAGGATACGAATTAGTAAAACAAGGCTTACCCGTTTAGAGTGGCTAGCCCCACATCCTATCCAATTAACACTGAATAATATGCACAATGGCCACTTTGCCACTGACATATACTAGTTTGTTAACTGGGTATAGAATACTGTACTCCCCAAAGCCAGTGAACTTGTCTGTTGACCAGAGAGACTGTGGGTCATTTGTAGCGAGATTTGCGAGAAGTTTCTTTGTGAACTTGAGTCGGTGTCGACTGATGGGGCGAGCGTCTCTCATATGGTGTCTTACTCTCAAGGGACGTGTCCTCTTGAGCAGTTCTAATTCTGTCTTTATCGACTTTCTGGAGGAGACTGCTTTTATTTGTGTTTTAATTATGTCCAGTCATTGGTAGCACTTATTGTTTCTAGTGCCCAAACTGGCGTTTTAAAAATTATCTAATATTCGTGTTATAAGTAAATAGAAATCCAGGTGACGTGGCAGTTGTCCCATTTTCTACAAGTAGCCATGAAATCTGAATTTCTTTGAATGATTCACTAAGCCATTTAGGGTTAGTGTTAGTATTTTCCCAGTATGACTGGATTTGCTTGGTATGCTACGAGTTGGTATTTAGTATAATTTCCGACACTAATTACATGCCACAACATTCAAAATGTTCTTTTGCTCAAAAAACATCTAATAATAGCTAAGAAATAAACAGATGAAAGCCATAGGACTTCCCTACCTTTGACAATTTACTAAGCAAATTCTGATAGCTGACCAAAGTAAACATCACATATAAACACCTGAAATTACATAGCACCATAGCAGACTTGGGACCAACTGAGGTCCAAACTGTAGCAATTGGTCTAGCTAATATTCTAGTAACAAAACTCCTTTTTTATATATATTCAGTGTATTGTATAAATTATAGGCAATTTTTGATGTGCATTGATGATTGTTAGCAACAGCTAGTGATAGTTGTAATGGCTTGGCACTTTCTCCTGATAGTTTCCTTACCTTCCTTCAACGATCTCACGGAGGCTGCCGACACAGAAGCTATTTGTACACGTTTCATCTTTGGTAAGTGAATTCTTACGCGTCATAATGTAATCTGTGACCGTTGTAGGGGTAGATGGTTATCTATTGTAAATAACAAATTACTGTATGGACTATCAAGTGTAAGCTGTCCTCATAGTCTTTCTCCAGACACTGAAACATGAAGTTGGTGAAAAATCTCTGGCTTGGATGGTTACTTATTGGCCACATGATAAACTCATGAGGATCTTACTCTCAGAATGATCACAAGCTTGGCTTCCCACGTGCCGAGACTTTTATCTTCCTCACTAACATTCTCGGTGAATCCAGTTCTTTCGACATCTCGTTTTGTATTTTTCTACTCTGGTATTGACATGCTGAAATAGATGTAGGTTCTCTTGAACGTTCTGTAACAGTATTGTACAGCTTTCCAGGCTTAGTGATTTTTGGTCATTTCTTACCGTTTGAAGTGTGGATGTTAAAAGCTTTGTGGTTAGCTTTCTGATGCTTAAAGAGTTGTGTAATACTTTACTGCGGAAATAACATGAAAACATTTAACATATTGTGGTTGAAATTATTAATATAAACTTTAGACAAAAACAGGAAGAAACAGGTGGTATATAAAATATGGTTAAAAAAAAAGAAAGAGAATTTTATGTATAAAGTTTATCTTTATTAAACAAGGTTTCCTGGAGCTTGTTTCCTAAAGGACTTGATATGCAGCAAGTGCTTCAATACAAGACATTTTCCCATTTATTACTCTTGTACACTCTGTCAAATTGTGATTTTGCTTTAAAATATACGTATTAAATATTTCATTTACTGAGCAATATGATAAATCATTCTGTTTTCAGTTAAATACAGTACCTGTAATTTTTCTAATTTTTATTAAATAAAGTTTTATTATTAAAGTTGGTTTATACTCAAGTTTATCCTTAGGGAGGAAATGTGATATTAATTACCACAAGCATTTTATACTATTAATTTGTGTTTTAAAACTAAGCAGAATAAGGGTTTTGTATATGTATGTACGTAATGACTGACATTAAACATTTCTCCCACACAAAGAATGAAAAATTCTCAAAAAATTTTAAAGAAAAGTATGAATTTATTCTTTGCAATGTGGTGTTTGCTTTGGGAGGTATTATACTGTCTGCTCAAGAACTCTGCTAATCACTTAGTATCCCACTGTTCACTTAACAACTTTTGTCATTATTCAAATTTGATTGCACAGTGTCGTCCTCCTGCCAGTTACGTGGAAGTGCACCACTGTGCCTTATGGATACAAGATAATTATGATTACCATACAGTAGGGAAGGGTCTGTGGTCATGTTGAAGCTCAGAGCCTTGTCTCCTCTGGTTTGACGACTGATAGTGAAGCCGAGACTGTACCGTTGACCTTTAATATTCTTGGCATTTAGACGTGGCTTGTGCTCACTTCTGGTTGTTAGCTTGTTTAGTGGCATGTTTCTTGCTCCATGCTGTATGCCTGTAGGTATCTGATATGTGACACTTTTGTGCACAATTGTGCTCTTGTGTGATATCATTCCATTTCCTCAACATGATCCTGTTATGGAAGGTGGGGCAATATTTGTTGGTTGTTTCACTGCCTGGGGTTGTAAGTGTTTGGAGCTTGACCAAATTTTAGGACCTTTGTCTGGGACCTTTCCTCGTTCAGAACATTTTTTGTGCCTCTGGACTTCAGAGATACGTATTGTAGTTTTAAACATTTTTGCCCCTCTTTGTTTTCATTTTGGGTTTCGAGTGCTCTGACTTGTTGTCCATTATGTCTATATCAAATTGTCTGTGCTTCTGGTTAAGAGTATTTGGCCATGTTACGAAGTTAGAGAAGTTTGGTTGATTATTTCCTCCTGATTTTGCCATGCTCTGTATTATGTGACCTGTCTGGAGTACCTAAGGCAATAAACAGTGGTACCTGACCCTCCACCAGTTACCTTCTCTCTGTGGCAGTTCTTGGGTCATTCCATGCATGTTTCTTTGTGAACTGTTCTTGCTGCGTACATTTTCTTCCAGTAGCTCGACATTGTTAAGATCCTGCTTGCAGGCGTGCAGTCACAATAACGTGGCTGAAGATATGATGACCAAACCATGCGTCAAATGATGGAGAAAAGATGACAGACATGTACGACTTGATAATGATCCACGACGGACCAAAACGTCGTCGTGTCTTAATCATCCGGTGTGTGGCTTGGTCATCATTACTACTGCCTGGTGTAGACAATCTTTATTCTCCACTTCTTCAGTTTGGTAAAGCTATCTTGAGGTTATCTTGAGATGATTTCGGGGCTTTAGTGTCCCCGCGGCCCGGTCCTCGACCAGGTCTCCACCCCCAGGAAGCAGCCCGTGACAGCTGACTAACACCCAGGTACCTATTTTACTGCTAGGTAACAGGAGCATAGGGTGAAAGAAACTGTCCATTGTTTCTCACCGGCGCCTGGGATCGAACACAGGATCACAAGTCCAGTGTGCTGTCCGCTCGGCCGACCGGCTCTCTAACGGTAAGCTAGCATTAATTTTCAACCTACACATGTACCACTTAAGGTCTCTGCTGGGACTAGTCTTCACCATCAACACTAGACATCATCTTGCACTGTTTACGGATAGCAGAGAACATTGGCTGCATTTGTAGGTGTGTTCTCATGATTTTTGTTTTAATGTGCAAGTCCTTCTCTATGCCTTCTCAACTATGACTTGATCCATATCCAGAGCAAGAGAGTTTGAAGTCCAATCACACTTATATTGCTTGATAACCTTCACCATCAGTGTGTGGCTCTTGGCAAGTGGTAATACCACTACCAGCACGTTATACTCACGCTGGCGTCTGTGGGTGTCCTCGGCTCCAGGAATGTCTGTCTGATGATGGTACGCTAATGCTACATCCACTCTGTTCTACGTGGGATTTTTAATTTATTTTTCAGTTATTTGCGAGGCTTCCTGAAGGGAACCATGTGTAAAGGTGGTGTCACTGGGCAGCAGCCAGTGTAGCTTACAAGGTTAGCCAACTGGTTGATCACGTGAGAACTCCTTGGCTGTCCTACTGTCTCAATTTTGTTTTTTATTAATATATTAGGTACATCTGCATTTGTGCAGCTACCCTAGACTATATGAAGGAGAGTACAGCGTGTCATAAAGCTAGCTACGTGATGCTAAAAAATCCCCATCACACAGGATGGTTAGTCATACAGAGGCATGTGATAAGCAGTCTGCACTAGCGGACTCTGGGTGCATTTTGAGGATATCATCAACACAAGAGTGAATAAGGCAGCAGTGGTACTAAAAGTCCCCATCTCGCAGGATGGTTAGTCATACAGGGCCATATGTTTAGTAGCCTGCACTGGCAAATTTTGGGTGCAATATGAGGATATCTTCAAGAACACGAGAGTGAATAAAGTAATTGCAAAGCTCCAGGTACCTCATGCCAACGGGTCTGAAAGGTCTAATAACTGGACATTCGGTGATGTAGTGTGGGAGATCGTGCCGTAGTTCTTGATCACAGAGTTTGCAACTGGAGTGCTCAGGATTGGGAGATCCGTCACCTGTAGCCACCAGACACAGGTAACGGTAACCCAACCTGATCCTGGCAACCACTGTGTCGCACAGTCTGGTCCACGTTTTGTGCTGCCCATAGATATAGGTTTCAGATTTGAACAAATCATATTTTTTTATACTAGTACTTTCAGGTCGTTGGGAGTCAGTAATTTCTTTCCTATCAGACCTGAGTGTTTGGAACAATATAGTTTTGACAGTAGAGATGGGATACCTAGATCTAATTCAAGTTCATCTTTGTTACACGCTAATTTGGCTGCAATGTCTATCTCATTATGATGGGTTATATTTATATGTGATGGTATCCATAGAAAGGAGATTCGAGGCCCTTTACTCTGTGCAGCAATTAGGTCATTTATAATTGGTAGTATGAGGTTCTTGCTGTCGATCTTCCAGGAGAAGTTTTCGATTGCTTGAAGAGCAGATTTTGAATTACAAAGTATTATTCCTCCAATGTTTTTTAATGTACTGGTAGCTAGTTGTAATGCTGCTAGTTCTGCTTGTGTGGAGGTCAGCCAGTTGTTTAACCTGACACTGACAGTCTGTGGGACATAACTGGCAAACCCCTCACAGTGTTCAAGAGAGAACTGGATAAGCACCTCCAAAGGATACCTGATCAACCAGGCTGTGACTCATACGTCAGGCTGCGAGCAGCTGCGTCAAACAGCCTGGTTGATCAGTCCAGCAACCAGGAGGCCTGGTCGACGACCGGGCCGCGGGGACGCTAATCCCCGGAAGCACCTCAAGGTAAGGTGTAAATATTATTTCTATAAAACCTACATACTGCTGCAGTCCGTCCAGTAGAAGATTGGACTGAGCCGTCGGTGTAGACACAGTGCTCGTGAGATCACTGTGAGATCATTCGTGAGATCTCGTGAGATCATTCTCGATGGAGGAGGAAATTATTTAGAGTGTGAAATAAAAGTTGTGAAGAATGCTCTTCACAAAGTTTGACAGCTTTGAGAAGAGCAAGATTCTCATTACCTTTCTTGGTGACAGGTGTGTATGATACTTAAATGGTGGGGTACAGATAAAGAGGAATATCAGAGACAGGTAGATTGCACTTAAAAGGAATGTTGAGTTTGATGAGATTGTAAGCATTTTTGCTCAGCCATTTATCATAAAAGGAGTGAGTTGGTATGTCGGCACCAGTTAAAAGGGTGTTAACAGCACTAAATAATTTGTCTCTGAGCAATGCCGGAGATGTAGGATCTCTCATGACTTTAAGGCAAAAGGTAGTGTTGACTTGCATGATTCCCTCTAGTATGGTTAGAAGCTTCAGTTCTTCCCGCATGTTGATGATTCTTGTGCATCTTGGAGCACCAAGAATTATCCTCATGGCCTCATTCTGTACTACTTCAAGTTTGTCCAACACAGAGGAGGGGAAATTAATTAAGTGCAAAACATTATAATCAACGAGAGATCTAACGAACATCATATAGAATAGTCTAGCATATTTAATATTGATACCAATATTCCTACCAGTAAGTGTTCTCAATGGTTTTAGTCTTTCTTTTAACCTACAGAGTAGATCATTTACAATGTCACTGTTAATACCAACTCCAAGGTATTTGTGCTGTCTACACGTTTCAATGTTCTGGTTGTTGACCTTGAAAGTTATAGGGACATGAGTTTTCTCTTGGGGATGGAGAACTCTGGATTTAGTTATAGAGATAACAAGACCACATTCAATGCTTTTAGCAGCGAATGAATCAAGTAGAGCTTGCAGTCTAGTTTGGGAATTTGCAACAATGCATATGTCGTCGGCATAACAAATGACGGCTTCGTCAGGTAGTGTGGGAATATCAATTGTTAATTTATGCATCAGAACATTGAACAGTGTAGGACTTAGCACTCCACCCTGGGGTGTACCCAACTAAAAGGGTGCACAAAGTTTACTTTTGACCCTCTTGAAAAGGACTGAGGCGGTTCTGTTACTCAGGTAGCCCTTGAGCCATGTCAACAGTCTTCCCGTAACTCCAAAAGAGGCTAGTTGTTCTAAGATTATTTCTCTGTTTGCTGTATCAAAAGCAGTTTGGAGATCAATGAATGCCGCCTGAGAGCTTGGTCCTTCTCTGATAAAATATTCAGCAAAGCAAGTTTGTGTGCTTCTTCCAGGAAGGAAACCATACAGGTTAGGAGCAAGGTGGGGCTTGATTTGAAACATTAGTCTGTCGAGTATAATCCTCCCAAGAACTTCACACATGCACGACGTCAGAGAAATGAGTGAATTTTTGTGAATTAGGCTTGGGTATGGGTATTATGAGTCCCAACGGTGTCCAGCGGTCAGGCAAGACACCCTGCCTTAGACTTTGATTAAACAATTCTAGCAGAGAGCTATTTGGCAGCTCAGCAAGTACTCTCATGGTGTTGTATGTGATGCCATCCTCTCCAGGAGAGGTAGCCTTGCCTTTCTTGAGTGCATTTTTAGTTTCAAAGGGGGTTATTCCATAGTTATCATCAGGCCCTATTTCACTACAGGCAATTTCAATATTAAAGTTACGATTTAATTTGGTACTAGCCAGATGGTGTTGTACATCTAGGGGCAGGCTGCTTATACTAGCAGTGCTTGCATATTGCTGAAGCAGCATGTCGGCATAGTCTACAGGTGAATGGTGATCAAGTTGATGACTGCTAGGACGAGAAATCTTTTTATGGCTTGTTGACAGGCACTCAGTCCTTCTGAAACGCAGATTTGTGTTACATGAGCTGAGTGTTGAGTGACTGATATACAATAGTCCCAGAATTTGTTGTCAAATGTAGGGATGTGTAAATTTATATAGCTTAGTGGTATGATTTGTTTATTTTCTTCAAATGCCAATATTTCTTGCTACTGTATTGGGAAATTACACATTATTTTACGAATATACATCACCTGTGAAATTGTAAGTTTAATGTTACTCAGTTTATGGCAAAATTTAAGTTTTATTTAGTGTGCTCTAAACCTATATAGCCCAGCAATTACTGTAATTTGTATGAATGGTTTTGAATAAAGTTTCTAGTTCTGTCATATGTCACAAAGAACTTTTGTAGTCATTCCTGCTTGATGGTTTTCTCGTATTCCCTGATGCCAATGTGACCGAGCAGCAACTGCTTAAAGATCTCCTTGCAACCCTGGTGTCAGTGTGACCGAGCAGCGACTGCTTAAAGATCTCCTTGCAACCCTGGTGTCAGTGTGACCGAGCAGCGACTGCTTAAAGATCTCCTTGCAACCCTGGTGTCAGTGTGACCGAGCAGTGACTGCTTAAAGATTTCCTTGCAACCCTGGTGCCAGTGTGACCGAGCAGCAACTGCTTAAAGATTTCCTTGCAACCCTGGTGCCAGTGTGACCGAGCAGTGACTGCTTAAAGATCTCCTTGCAACCCTGGTGCCAGTGTGACCGAGCAGGACTGCTTAAAGATCTCCTTGCAACCCTGGTGCCAGTGTGACCGAGCAGCAACTGCTTAAAGATCTCCTTGCAACCCTGGTGCCAGTGTGACCGAGCAGTGACTGCTTAAAGATCTCCTTGCAACCCTGGTGCCAGTGTGACCGAGCAGCAACTGCTTTAAGATTTCCTTGCAACCCTGGTGCCAGTGTGACCGAGCAGTGACTGCTTAAAGAGCTCCTTGCAACCCTGGTGCCAGTGTGACCGAGCCAGACAATTCCTGCTGAGAGAGTGTAATCATGTCTTAAAGAGCAGCTGAGTAACCTTCCTATTCTATGTGTCTGTTGAGTTATTGAACTAACTTGGTACATAGTACAATCAAAATTAAATACACTATATGGCTTAAAATAAGAAAATCTTTTTACAAACACCAAAATGCATCATTAACAACTTTAATTGTAGTTGGCGGCGCAGTATAAGGGATTTCAAACTGCTGTGGTAATGGTCTTAATATATTTTGAACATGGCATATGAAAAGTTTTACCGTTTCCAGTTGAGTAAAGCTGGAGCAGCAAANAAGAAGAGAGCATTGTTAGTGTCTGCAGACTTAACACTTCTCTTGTGTTCTTTAAGTCTGTCATTCAGTGTACGGCCAGTTTCGCCAAAGTATTGGAGAGGACAAGATGAACAGGAAATAGAGTAGACACCAGCAGCATTAGAAGCAGGAGGAGCAGTGTGAACTAGATTGCTACGAAGTGTGTTAGTTTGTCGAAAGGCGAGTTTAATGTCAAGAGGACGAAAGGTATTGGTAAAAGTTTTGAGTTCAGATATGAAGGGAAGGCATAGTACAGTGTTACTAGTGTTGGAAGCAGGTTTAGGATGAAAGAAATTTCGTTTAGCTTGAGAGTAGGCAGAGTTGATGAAATGCAAAGGATAACCAAGGCGAGAGAATGATTTGTAGATAAAGGAAATTTCAGAATCAAGAAACTGAGGGTCGCTGATGCGTAGAGCGCGGAGGAAGAGAGAGACGAGGACACTTTTCTTAACAGAAGGAGGATGGTAGGAAAAGAAGTGAATGTACATGCCACTATGCATGGGTTTACGGTAGACAGAGAAAGAGAACCCAGACACAGAGCTGTGAACATGAACATCGAGAAAAGGAAGGAGGGAATTAGATTCCCACTCAACTTTGAAATGGATAGAAGGAGCCAGATTGTTAAGAGAGGCGAGGAAAGGCTGGAAAAGATTAAGGTCATGAGGCCATAAAGCAAAAATGTCATCAACATAGCGAAGCCAGAGAGAGGGACGAGTATCAATAGAAGGAAGAAGAACAGTTTCGAAGTATTCCATGTAGAAATTAGCAAGAACAGGGGAGAGAGGGGAACCCATAGCGACACCGAAAGTTTGAGTGTAATATTTACCGTTAAAAGAGAAAGAGTTAGATTCAACACAGAGTCTAATGAGATCGAGGAAAACGTCAGTGGGAAGTGGGAGAGGAAGGAGGCCCTCTGACGCCTTCCGTCTAAGGAAAGAGAGAACGTCATCGAGCGGAACATTAGTGAACAGAGAGTCGACATCAAGACTGAGCATCTTACAAGAGGGTTGCAGGCGCAGTCTTTCTATGAAGTCCTGAGAGTGACGAAGGTGGGCAGGGGAAAAAGTGCCAAGGTAAGGTGTCAGGGTTTTAGCGAGCCAGGAGGCAAGAGAATAGCTGACAGAGCCCCGTGAAGAAATGATAGGACGAAGAGGAACACCAGGTTTATGAATCTTAGGAAGACCATAGAAATAAGGAAGAGAAGGGCAGATGACACGGAAACGCTTTATGAGATCAAAGTCAGGAGGGCAAAGACTAGAGAGCTGTCTTAGTTTGCGGTTAAAGGAAGTTTTGAGGCGATCCAAAGGGTTAGAAGTCAGAGGAGCATAAGTGCGAGAGTCAGAGAGCAAGACATCTGCTTTCCGGAGGTAGTCCTCACGGTCAAGGACAACCACCTTGTCTTCTCCTACACTCCCTTGCTATCCTCTGCTTATTCCTATTACCTTTCCTTCGGTGGTTATAATGGGAGCTGCCTCGTATGGGCCAATAGGCCTTCTGCAGTTCTCATTATTACTACTTTTCTCTACACCTTACTTTCCTCCTCACCTCTCTATTGCCTATTTATTCCCGTTCTTTACCTCCTCATCACAAGCGACTTGAGAATGGTCCAGGACGGACCGAAACGTCGTCGTCCCTTCAACTTCTAGTGTGTGGTCTGGTCAACATACTTCAGCCACGTTATTGTGACTCTTCGCCTGCATAATAACTGTAATTTTAAAAAATATTTTAATTCTAGAATCTCATCATCACAAAATTATTTATATCTTTCCAGTGTTCTGACATAAATTTTTGTGTTACATCTTTCATTTTGGTATCAAATTGTTCGCAACGTAAAGGCGTGCATATTAAAACTAGTCCCAATATAATAGGAGAATAAATAGAATTTTACCAAATATTTTAATATTTTGACCAAAAACCTATTTATAATCTTTCAGGTGTTCGGACATCAAGTTTCATGTTATATCTTTTATTTTGGTATCAAATTGTGCGCATTCTAAAGGCGCTCATTTTGATGCTATCCTGAGGTCGATCGGATAAAAAATTAATTTTATACAAATATTTTTGTAGTGGACGCAAGTCAGGTCCAAAGTTAGGATTCAAGAGAAAAAAATTGGACGAAAGTCATGTCCAAAGTGAGCGATACTGTTAAGCACTTGTTTACAACTTTTTAGTGTCATTTTTTCCACTGCAGTTATACAGACTGCACATGTGCAAGGAGATCTGCTGAACTGGTTGGAGTTTCAAAATAGCTTTTCTATAAAGGTCCCTTCCTTACACTGTCTTGGGTTGAAGGATTTATATTTATAAAAAACATTTTTGTGGTGGTGTCCTCACAGGTGACAATCCATGAATGACTAAATGTATGGTAATCATTTGTATAGCTCTGCCTTACTTTACCTTGTGGTGATTCTTAGGTTCAATGTCCCCATGGCCCTGTCTTTTCCCAGGCCTCCTGGTTGGTGGTCTGGTCAACCAACTGTTGACCCGACCAACTGTTGGACGTGGCTGCTTGTAGCCTGATGTATGACTCGCAGCCTGGTTGATCAGGTGTCCTTTGGAGGTGTTTATCAAGTTCACTTTTGAACTCCATGAGAGGCTGGCCAGTTATGCCCTTAAGGTTTAGTGTTTGGCAGTTAAGCTGATAAGTTTATCATTAACAAACATGACTTTTAGAATTAGGTTCCACAATGGCTTTGAGCTAGGAAACTAATGCTGGAGACTAGATTTAATTCAGTGACATTCAAGATATATTCTAATAAGATTATAAAATTTATGGTATACTATAAGGAAGTAGCCACTTCCTTATAGTCTACCGTCCACTTGGGCTGGACAGTAGAGTGACGGTCTTTCTTCATGAAGGTCAACACTCAATCCCCGTCCGTCCAACTTGTTAGGCACCAGTCCTTCTCCCCATCCCCAATCCTTATCCTGATCCCTTCCGAGTGAGGTATAGTCATAATGGCTTGGTGCTTTCTCCTCATACAGTAGTATCCTTTCCTATAAGGATGTATATGTATTGTGGATTATTTTAATAGTGCTTTCATATATTTTACTCCAGGTACTTTATAGTGTGTGTACTGGAGTATTTTACTCCAGGTACGTCAGTGTGTGTACTGGAGTATTTTACTCCAGGTACGTCAGTGTGTGTACTGGAGTATTTTACTCCAGGTACGTCATAGTGTGTGTACTGGAGTATTTTACTCCAGGTACTTTATAGTGTGTGTACTGGAGTATTTTACTCCAGGTACGTCATAGTGTGTACTGGAGTATTTTACTCCAGGCACGTCATAGTGTGTGTACTGGAGTATTTTACTCCAGGCACGTCATAGTGTGTGTACTGGAGTATTTTACTCCAGGCACGTCATAGTGTGTGTACTGGAGTATTTTACTCCAGGTACGTCATAGTGTGTGTACTGGAGTATTTTACTCCAGGTACGTCATAGTGTGTGTACTGGAGTATTTTACTCCAGGTACGTCATAGTGTGTACTGGAGTATTTTACTCCAGGCACGGCATAGTGTGTGTACTGGAGTATTTTACTCCAGGTACGTCATAGTGTGTACTGGAGTATTTTACTCCAGGCACGTCATAGTGTGTGTACTGGAGTATTTTACTCCAGGTACGTCATAGTGTGTACTGGAGTATTTTACTCCAGGTACATCAGTGTGTGTACTGGAGTATTTTACTCCAGGTACGTCAGTGTGTGTACTGGAGTATTTTACTCCAGGTACGTCAGTGTGTGTACTGGAGTATTTTACTCCAGGTACGTCATAGTGTGTGTACTGGAGTAGTTTACTCCAGGTACGTCATAGTGTGTATACTGGAGTATTTTACTCCAGGTACTTTAGTGTGTGTACTGGAGTATTTTACTCCAGGTACTTTATAGTGTGTGTACTGGAGTATTTTACTCCAGGTACGTCATAGTGTGTACTGGAGTATTTTACTCCAGGTACTTTATAGTGTGTGTACTGGAGTATTTTACTCCAGGTACGTCATAGTGTGTACTGGAGTATTTTACTCCAGGTACGTCAGTGTGTGTACTGGAGTATTTTACTCCAGGCACGTCATAGTGTGTGTACTGGAGTATTTTACTCCAGGTACGTCATAGTGTGTACTGGAGTATTTTACTCCAGGTACGTCATAGTGTGTACTGGAGTATTTTACTCCAGGTACGTCATAGTGTGTGTACTGGAGTATTTTACTCCAGGCACGTCATAGTGTGTGTACTGGAGTATTTTACTCCAGGTACGTCATAGTGTGTGTACTGGAGTATTTTACTCCAGGTACGTCATAGTGTGTGTACTGGAGTATTTTACTCCAGGTACGTCATAGTGTGTACTGGAGTATTTTACTCCAGGCACGTCATAGTGTGTACTGGAGTATTTTACTCCAGGCACGTCATAGTGTGTGTACTGGAGTATTTTACTCCAGGCACGTCATAGTGTGTACTGGAGTATTTTACTCCAGGTACGTCATAGTGTGTGTACTGGAGTATTTTACTCCAGGCACGTCATAGTGTGTGTACTGGAGTATTTTACTCCAGGTACGTCATAGTGTGTGTAGTGGAGTATTTTACTCCAGGCACGTCATAGTGTGTGTACTGGAGTATTTTACTCCAGGTACGTCATAGTGTGTACTGGAGTATTTTACTCCAGGCATTGTCATAGTGTGTACTGGAGTATTTTACTCCAGGTACGTCATAGTGTGTACTGGAGTATTTTACTCCAGGTACGTCATAGTGTGTACTGGAGTATTTTACTCCAGGTACTTTATAGTGTGTGTACTTGAGTATTTTACTCCAGGTATGTCATAGTGTGTACTGGAGTATTTTACTCCAGGTACTTTATAGTGTGTGTACTGGAGTATTTTACTCCAGGTACGTCATAGTGTGTACTGGAGTATTTTACTCCAGGTACGTCATAGTGTGTGTACTGGAGTATTTTACTCCAGGTACGTCATAGTGTGTGTACTGGAGTATTTTACTCCAGGTACGTCATAGTGTGTGTACTGGAGTATTTTACTCCAGGTACGTCATAGTGTGTGTACTGGAGTATTTTACTCCAGGTACGTCATAGTGTGTGTACTGGAGTATTTTACTCCAGGTACGTCAGTGTGTGTACTGGAGTATGATTTAAATTGATTTACAAAATCAATATCAATGATGCAGCAGGTGCAGTATGAGTACCATTGTCATACTTAAGACATTGAATGTTTTTCTTCACAGGCCAACATGATAAGCAGTCCTGTTTGAAGTAAGCCGCCAGCACAGCCTTCACCAGTCCTAGGCGTGACCACACAACCAACACCCCAACACTTAATTATCATCATCTTCCTGGTTGACTACTGAAAGATTCACTCCAACATTAGTTAACATTCATTTCATTGAAGGATGCTTTTGGAGCGATTGATCGTGTATTCTTTATGGGCATCATGCCATATGATTTGCACCCCCCCCCCCTCCTACACTTTCCTTCTCTCTTCAATTAAATACTTTTTACGTGTATTGTATATCCATATATTTTTATACTGTGTTCGTTGACAGCGTATTAGCATTTATTCTTATTTTTGTTTTGCGTCTTTTTTTTTTTTTTTCCAGTTTACCATTATGGTTATTTCTTTTACCCACAAGAAGATTTTTTTCCAGTAGATTATTTTAGCAGAGATGTGTGTGTTGGCGGGCTAGGCAGCCCTTGGTACCCTGAGCAGGGTACTGTACACTATGTAACTTGTATTAGTACATAGCGTGATTTAACCGCTGCACTGCGCCAGCCAACAAATGTCGTTTTGAGAGTTGTGAGTTTTTATTTTACTTAGGCTATGTTTTAATGTTTCATTACTGTTTTGAAATGAAAATGGTTGGGTTTGGAAACATTTTAACATTAACTTTACCTGAACCTTTATAAAAACAACAAAAATAAGTTCTTGACAATTGCACTATGAGGTTTTTCCCAAAACGAGGTGTGCAGGGCAGTGGTTAATGAGAAGTTGCCTTCAAATGATACCAAAGAAACTGATGTAATCATCTATTGGTGAAGAGCATATTTTTTGGTTTTAAGAATTAAATTTTTTTTTACTAAACTATTTTGTTCAGCACGATTTTATAGATTGAATTGTTAAAACAAAAAATACATTTGAATGTACTCCGAGCAAGGTTCTTGGTACGGCTCCATTAAAGGTAACAATTGATTGTCACTTCATTATTGGTTATGCGACTCTTGCAAATATTTTCTTTTAAATATTTAATATAATTTTATTTTGACTACATATATCTACATTGACACATTTTATATAGTATGTACACAGTATAGTATTTAAATACAGTATTATATACACCACATAGGCAGAACTTGTCTGTTGTAACAATGAAATCATATTATTGTACTCTGAAAACCCTAATGTCCACATGTTCTGATCACTTGACCCGTCTTTCAGTTAGGGTATTGGGATTCTGTGTGGAGATGTGTGAAGAAGTGTTGGCACGACTGAAAACATGATTGGTTGTACATTTTATTTGACAGCATACAGTACACTGATTTGTGAGAGTAACGTTCCTGTTAAGGCTACATAATGCAAAAAGCACAGGAATCAGTCTTAATAGTATACATGTGGGGAAATAGTGTAGTTACATTACAGAAATGCCGAATATTTTACTAATTTTTCAATAAAATTACTATTTAATCGTTCATTTTTAATACTGTCAATTTCCAGCCTTAAGTGTAGCACATAATGAAGTCCAAATGGCTTAGGACGCACAGTGATGCCACAGTATAATCCAGTGGTCATAAAGCATTAGAAATGCATCATCAGTTGTACTCTGACACATTATAACAATTTGTTGATAGTCATCTGATTATTCTAAACCTGGAGAAACAAAAATTCATCCACAGTTTTCTTTTGCAAACAGAATGGTAGATGGTTGGAACAAGTTAAGTGAGTAGGTTGTAGGACGTCAATACTGTCGGAAGTTTCAAAGCATTGTGTGACAGCTTACTGGAAAGATGCACCACCACAAGTGTAACATTCAGTCTGTAACTACACTTTGGTAATTACACTTCAAAACTTAGCATAAAAGTGATAATCCCAGAATTTGCATTTCCTAATACAGTGCAACCCTCATTATTTGAACTAGCTGGTACCTCTGGATAACCAGAAATTGACATTTTAGAGAACGGATGTTGACCATTATTTGCCCTAAACAAGACTGGCTGTTTGTTGTGAAGGAGCTTCAGGTATCCATACCATCACTGTTTAACCTAACTTTTTCCAGGGAAAAAGAAAAAAATTCTTTATCAGTTCTCTTGATAATTAGCATTCTTGTTCTCAAATATCACTTTAGCATGGGTTGAATTATTTTCCTAAGAAAATAAAATATTACACAGAACAATTTGCAGTTGCCCGACACACACACACTTAAGTATTGTATGATGCAAATTTTTTATATTT
>WNGS01001312.1:2292758-2313383 GCA_020271785.1 Procambarus virginalis | reverse complement strand
TGATCCCTGGATTTGAAAGTTCTCGTAATCCTCCTATCTTTTTTCTGGCTGTCGCAATATTTGCTTGGTTATGCTCCCTAAACGTTAGGTCGTCAGACATCATTATTCCCAAATCCTTTACATGCTGTTTTCCTACTATGGGCACATTTGATTGTGTTTTGTACTCTGTATTATGTTTAAGGTCCTCATTTTTACCGTACCTGAGTACCTGGAATTTATCACTGTTAAACATCATGTTATTTTCTGATGCCCAGTCGAAAACTTTATTAATATCAGCTTGAAGTTTTTCAGTGTCTTCAGCCGAGGTAATTTTCATACTGATTTTTGTGTCATCTGCAAAGGATGATACGAAGCTGTGACTTGTATTTTTGTCTATATCTGATATGAGAATAAGGAAAAGCAGCGGTGCAAGGACTGTACCCTGAGGTACAGAGCTTTTAACTGCACTTGGACTAGATTTTATATGGTTGACCGTTACTCGCTGAGTCCTGTTTGACAGAAAACTGAGTATCCAGCGTCCTACTTTACCGGTTATTCCCATTGACTTCATTTTGTGTGCTATCACGCATGCTGTGCTCCAAACTAAAAATAATTTTTGGGAATTTCTAGATGGGTGATGCATTTAAGCACCATTGGAACGTTAATGTTTAAATTACAGGTATTGGAATTACGTAGTTATATTGTCCAGCCTGGGAGACTTGTATCAAACCGTTTTGCTCCATTTATGTTTTAGATTTTATTGTGTTTCTGGTTTTCTATTTCCCTTAATTTGTTTGTTTGTTACAGAAAGAGTGAAGTGTTAAATAATCATAAAGTCAAGTATCAATGCCACCACCTGCTTCTATTTTCTCCTCCATCACCCAACCCATTTTTGAAGATTGCTCACCATCGAGATTGTCAACTGTGTCTGCTATTGATAACCCTGACGCTCGTCCATCAGGAATCTGGTATGTTTAATACATTGAAAAATGCATTGTGGGATTCACATGGAATTATAGAGAGTCTCTGGAGAATGAGTCTTGTAGTCACGGGGGTTCCGAAATTAATCTAGCCAAATCGGAAGCCATGTAGAATTTTTATCTTTATCTTTGTTCACTGTTGTTGATCATTTAAAGAAAATTATGATCTGGTCTTCACATCTGGTCTTTTTGACGCAGGTTTATCACCATCTCTTTGCTGATCAGGTGGCTTCTTTGATAGTGTCCCTCGTGTGAACTTCATCTCGGCGACAGTATGAAGTTTCCTGACGTTCTTTTCGCCATTTACTCTTTTCGTAGGTTGTCTTCTATTTCTGGTCGGGTTGTTTTGTCCTTTCTTTCTTGGCTTTTTCAGGACTGTCCCTTAATGCCCAATACTGTCGCCTCGTATTGTGGTGCTGGTGGAGCTGCTCTTGTTTGCTTTCGGGGTGGATGTCACTACTGTCCTGTTTCGTAAGCTTTCTCGTGCTTTGTTTCACCTCTGGCCTGCTCATGGCTGCCTGAGCCGTCCTGGTCTTTGGACAGGGTGCTCTCCTGTCTCTTCTCGGTTTGCGGTGGCCCCTTTGGTTCAGGTTTGCTTTTCCGGGGCTCTCTTTCTGTTTGCATTGGCCTCTGAGAGGTTAGGCTGGTGAGCTTCATGCTCTCCTCCAGCGCAGAGGTTTCTGCTCCTTCGGTCCTGGTAGTTGGTTTGTTCGATTGCAGCCTTTTCCTGCAGGCATCATGTAATTACCTAAGTGTAATTACCTAAGTGTAGTTACAGGATGAGAGCTACGCTCGTGGTGTCCCGTCTTCCCAGCACTCTTTGTCATATAACGCTTTGAAACTACTGACGGTCTTGGCCTCCACCACCTTCTCCCCCAACTTGTTCCAACCGTCTACCACTCTGTTTGCGAAAGTGAATTTTCTTATATTTCTTCGGCATCTGTGTTTAGCCAGTTTATATCTATGACCTCTTGTTCTTGAAGTGCCAGGTCTCAGGAAATCTTTCCTGTCGATTTTATCAATTCCTGTTACTATTTTGTATGTAGTGATCATATCACCTCTTTTTCTTCTGTCTTCTAGTTTTGGCATATTTAATGCTTCTAACCTTTCCTCGTAGCTCTTACCCTTCAGTTCTGGGAGCCACTTAGTAGCATGTCTTTGCACCTTTTCCAGTTTGTTGATGTGCTTCTTAAGATATGGGCACCAAACAACAGCTGCATATTCTAGCTTTGGCCTAACAAAAGTCATGAACAATTTCTTTAGTATATCGCCATCCATGTATTTAAAAGCAATTCTGAAGTTAGAAAGCATAGCATAGGCTCCTTGCACAATATTCTTTATGTGGTCTTCAGGTGATAGTTTTCTATCTAGAACCACCCCTAGATCTCTTTCTTTATCAGAGTTCTTTAAAGATTTCTCACATAATATATAGGTTGTGTGGGGTCTATGTTCTCCTATTCCACATTCCATAACATGACATTTATTAACATTAAATTCCATTTGCCAAGTGGTGCTCCATATACTTATTTTATCCAGGTCTTCTTGAAGGGCATGACAATCATCTAAATTTCTTATCCTTCCTATTATCTTAGCATCATCAGCAAACATGTTCATATAATTCTGTATACCAACTGGTAGATCATTTATGTAGACAATAAACATCACTGGTGCAAGAACTGAACCCTGTGGTACTCCACTTGTGACATTTCTCCAGTCCGATACATTGCCTCTGATCACAGCCCTCATTTTTCTATCAGTCAGAAAATTTTTCATCCATGTTAGAAGCGTACCTGTCACTCCTCCAATATTTTCCAGTTTCCAGAACAACCTCTTATGTGGAACTCTGTCGAAAGCCTTTTTTAGGTCCAGATAGATGCAGTCAGCCCAACCATCTCTTTCCTGTAATATCTCTGTTGCTCGATCATAAAAACTGAGTAAATTCGATACACAGGATCTACCAGATCGAAAACCATACTGTCTGTCTGATATTATATCATTTCTCTCCAGGTGTGCTACCCATTTAGTTTTAATTATTTTTTCCAATATTTTGACTATTACACTTGTCAATGATACCGGTCTATAATTAAGGGGTCTTCCCTGCTTCCACTCTTGTAATTGGAACTATGTTAGCCTTTTTCCACACATCAGCTACAACTCCTGTAAACAGGGATGCCTGAAAGATCAGTTGAAGAGGGATGCTGAGCTCAGGTGCACATTCTCTCAGAACCCATGGTGAAACTCCATCTGGACCAACTGCTTTGTTCTTATTTAGCTCTTTGAGCATTTTTTCCACTTCGTTTCTAGACACCTCTATGTGCTCTATGTTGTTCTCTGGAATTCTTATTGTATCTGGTTCCCTGAAGATTTCATTTTGTACAAACACACTTTGGAACTTTTCGTTTAATGTTTCACACATTTCCTTTTCATTTTCCGTGAATCTATTTCCCATTTTCAACCTCTGAATATTATCCTTTACCTGCAATTTGTTGTTTATGAATTTATAGAATAGACCTGGTTCTGTTTTACATTTGTCTGCAATCCCTTTTTCAAAATTTCTTTCTGTGTGCAGTACTTGCGAATATTAGGATGGCCAAATATAACTTGAACAAGTATCCTTCAGAATACTATTCATTGTGTATGATGGACCAGTCTTAGAATATACGACTCCAGCATGGGACCATCATGAACAAATCCATAAGGGCCGTGATGAGGGTTCGACCTACGTCCGAGAGGTTCCCAGAAGCGCCTTAATCGACTGAGCTATGACATGGTAAAAGAATTGTAACCGGGAGTTCAACTTGACCTACCACGAATCGTGCAGTCTCTCCGAGACACAAACCAGGATTTTACACAATTTCCCAAGGCGAGTCTGGGATCCTCTCGGACGTAGGTTCAAACCCCTCATCACGACCCTTGTGAATTTGTTCATTTGATACACACTATTGTGATTGCTGTGTGTAAATGGGACCATCACTTTGTAAAACACAAGACAANCTGCTGAGGGTTTGCCTCTGGTGACTTGTATACAAGGACAATAATTACATTTAGGATCTCTGTTTTGATTATCAGCACTTCCACCATATCATTTGAGGTGTTTACAGCTCAGTACAGATGAGTGTTTCTTTGATGTAGAGGTGACCCCACCCTGAAGCCGGTGTTTCCTATCACTCTGAAAAGATTGTACTCCGAGATCCATATTTCACCATCATGGTAGTCCTTTGTGTGGGTTTCTGTTAGGGCTGCAAACACTGCATTCACCTCATGAAGGAGACCATCTATAAAGTGAACTTTGTTGGATTTGCGTGTTTTTATACCCTGGATGTTTGCAAATATAAATGATGTTATCGTGTTGTGGAAGTGCTGGATGCCTTACTTGGTGTTAATATCTGAGCTCTGGTATGGAGGCCACTGTGTTTGCGTCCTCTCTAGCATTTGACCGAGTTGGGGTAGAGTCTGGTCATTTTTAGCCATTCTTCTCCTCCTCTTGCTAAAAAAAATTATCCCGGTCGATGGATAGTGGCTGTTTTTCATAGTGGCGGTCTGTCATTTAATTCGCCTGGTACCTCTTATATGAAAAGCTGGACATTCAGCATTGAAGCACTCTTTCCTGTCCAAAGAGTTCTTGCAAATTTCTGTGTGAAATAATTCACAGCTTTTGGTACATTTACTTGTATTGAGGAGGTTTCTGCACGTTCTAGGGTGATCGTACTTACATGTTCCATTTGTTCTTCCCGATATCCCATGTTTACAGGTTGCCCATTTGTAATATAATATAAGTATCGAATATATTAGGTATACAAGATTCTTGTAGTATCCTTAGCATACATACATGGTAAGGCCTCCTAGCCATTAGGAGGCCATAGATACAAACAGATTGGCTCTTTAACGGCCTTCTGGAACCAATTAAGTTTAGAGTTCCGAGGTTCCACTTGTATCCTTACCCTCGTTCTGCTTCTGGCATATATTATAAAAACATTCTGAATCATTATAGTTTTAAAGATTTCTCAACTTCTCCAATGGTTTTCAAAATGCAGTGCTCTCTAGAGTGGAGTACTGCTGCACAATGACAGCCCCTTTCAAAGCTGGAGAAATTGCTGACCTGGAGAGCATTCAGAGATCCTTACTACTGCTAGAATCCACTCAGTAAAACATCTAAATTACTGGGACCGACTAAAGAGCCTAAATCTGTACTCCCTTGAGCGCACCTGTACATAATAATTACACACGTGGAAAATAATTGAGGGGCTGGTCCCAAACCTGCACACAGAAATAACATCACATGAGACCAGAAGACATGGCAGGATGTGCAGAATACCTCCGTTGAAAAGCAGAGTTGCAACAGGTACTCTGAGAGAGAACTCTATCAATCATCAGGCCCGAGACTGTTCAACACGCTTCCACTTACATAAGGGGCACAACTGGCAGACCCCTCACAGTGTTCAAGAAGAACTGGATAAGCACCTCCAAAGGATACCTGATCAACCAGCGTGACTCGTACGTCAGGCTGCGAGCAGCCGCATCTATAGCCTGGTTGATCAGTCCAGCAACCAGGAGGCCTGGTCAACGACCGGGCCGCGGGGACGCTAAGCCCCGAAAGCACCTCAAGGTATGGTGTGATCAATGTAAATATCCCTATATACCACCTAAATCAGGACCTTATAACAGATTCCTTGATACTACGGACTGAATTTAACCACTGGATCTTCCTCCAAATATTTTTACTAAAAAAAAATTCAAATATTTTTTGATAACAAAAAAGGGAAGATTTCTAAAAAACTCAAATATCATGCAAATCTGGATCAGGTGTAGAATGTTATGCTGTACAGCAATCCAGATGTTGGAGGTGCATATGTACATTGTGTTATATAGTGAGGGGCAAGATGTTCTATAATATGTGGTGTCCCCCATTTGATGAATAACATTTTTTTTAATTTTTCAGGTAGTGGTTGATGGGTCTGATAAGATATTCCAGTATGATGATGTATTTCAAGACAGTTGCTCACAGATGAAGTATATAGGACGGCAGTGGCACCTCTCGTGGCCAAGGTAGAGAGTGGTCACAATGCGACAGTTTTCGCATATGGCCAAACTGGATCAGGAAAGACATTCACCATGGGCACAAATCCCTGTATTGCAAAGGTTAATTTTATTTGTATTTAAGTTTCTTATGACCTGGGTTAATTTTCCTATAGTGAGTTTTTTGTCATTAGTTTCACTTCTCATATTTGTCTAATTGATTAGATAAAGTGGAGGCTAAAATTAAGTTTATTATATACTAAAACTTTAATTACTTTATATTAATACTATCTATGACATGCAGGTTTATGTAAGATTTTTGTTTAGTATTGGTGCTGATACCACAACACTGCTTACAGGAGGGTGAAGGCATTTTACAAAGAGCATTGCATGCTCTCCTTGGCAAGGATGAGAATCATCAGCCGTCACAAGACGTGGAAACTGAGGGTTCGCGGAGTCTCAAGATCTCAATGATGGAGGTCTACAATGAGGCCATCTTTGACCTCTTGGGCCCAACCAGAGTGCTTCTAGAAACAAAACCTGCAGTTGATGGAGGTAGGATTATGATGGTGAATCTTAATATTTGTGATAAGAATATTTGTTCATATTTAGATGAACAAATATGCTTATATTTGTTCATCTAAGTCTGTAGTAAGGTTGGTCAGTAACCATGTAAGGCCTATTATGTAAACATTAATTATTGTGTTTCATAGTTTATCATGTGAGTTTTTACTGAAACCTCTTTGCTAAGTTAGTCAGTCTTAATGTTGTGACATTTGTCCATTTGTAAAAGTTTGTTTTAATTATTTCAAATAAATGATCATATTTTATGCAATTGCTCCTTAACTTTGTATTATAACTCCATGCGGTTTCATGTTCTGAGTGTGTAGGTGGGTTTGTGGATGTTCTCTCCTGTTTGTCCGATTTCAAAGTAGTGGTCAGTGGGTGAATCATTCCGTTGGCTATGGAAGACATTTGGGTTTTCACAGGTGGATCCATTCACTTTGTGGAATTAGTTCCCCCCCCTGCTAGTGTGGTGTGGAGGCATTTTTATTTTTACTGGTGTCAGCGGAATTTTCTGTATCATTTCCTCTGATCTGGGGCTTCTCCTTTGTCTTGACCAACAGGGCTGGTTTATAGTCATCTGTAAGGGGACCAGATGACTAGTTTTGTCACATTTATAGCTTTCGTTGGAGCAGTATAGGGTGGATTGACAGGCCTATTGCCTCCTGCTTCTTCAGCCATTTTCTCCTGTCTGTCCCAGTGGTTGTTTTTTCTAGCTTGGATCTCATTGGATGGCCTGTTGATGCTTATACTGTTACCTCTAATCATTCAGCCATGGCCCAGTTCATCTTTTGGCATTTGTGGTTGATGTATTACATCATCATACATTATATTGTTACCTAGCAGTAAAATAGGTACCTGGGTGTTAGTCAGCTGTCACAGGCTGCTTCCTGGGGGTGGAGGCCTGGTCGAGGACGGGCCATAGGGGCACTAAAAAGCCCCGAAATCATCTCAAGATAACCTCAAGTTGTACCCGGCTCCATTGGAGGTGCGTCGTGCCCGGCCCCATTGGAGGTGGGTCGTGCCCTGCCCCATTGGAGGTGCGTCGTGCCCTGCCCCATTGGAGGTGCGTCATGCCCTGCCCCATTGGAGGTGGGTCGTGCCCGACCCCATTGGAGGTGCGTCGTGCCCTGCCCCATTGGAGGTGCGTCATGCCCTGCCCCATTGGAGGTGGGTCGTGCCCGACCCCATTGGAGGTGGGTCGTGCCCTGCCCCATTGGAGGTGCGTCGTGCCCTGCCCCATTGGAGGTGCGTCATGCCCTGCCCCATTGGAGGTGCGTCGTGCCCTGCCCCATTGGAGGTGCGTCGTGCCCTGCCCCATTGGAGGTGCGTCGTGCCCTGCCCCATTGGAGGTGCGTCGTGCCCTGCCCCATTGGAGGTGCGTCATGCCCTGCCCCATTGGAGGTGCGTCGTGCCCGGCCCCATTGGAGGTGGGTCGTGCCCTGCCCCATTGGAGGTGGGTCGTGCCCTGCCCCATTGGAGGTGCGTCGTGCCCTGCCCCATTGGAGGTGGGTCGTGCCCTGCCCCATTGGAGGTGGGTCGTGCCCTGCCCCATTGGAGGTGCGTCGTGCCCTGCCCCATTGGAGGTGGGTCGTGCCCTGCCCCATTTAAGGTGGGTCGTGCCCTGCCCCATTGGAGGTGCGTCGTGCCCTGCTCCATTGGAGGTGCGTCGTGCCCTGCCCCATTGGAGGTGCATTGTGCTCGGCCCCATTGGAGGTGCGTCATGCCCTGCCCCATTGGAGGTGGGTCGTGTCCGGCCCCATTGGAGGTGCATCATGCCTGGCCCCATTGGAGGTGGGTCGTGTCCGGCCCCATTGGAGGTGCGTCGTACCCGGTCTCATTGGAGGTAGGTTGTGCCCTGCCCCATTAGAGGTGCGTTGTGCCCAGACCCATTGGAGGTGGGTCGTGCCCTGCCCCATTGGAGGTGCATCATGCTCGGCCCCATTGGAGGTGGGTCGTGCCCGGCCCCATTGGAGGTGGGTCGTGTCTGGCCCCATTGGAGGTGGGTCGTGCCCTGCCCCATTGGAGGTGCGTCGTGCCCTGCCCCATTGGAGGTGCGTCGTGCCCTGCCCCATTGGAGGTGCGTCGTGCCCTGCCCCATTGGAGGTGGGTCGTGCCCGGCCCCATTGGAGGTGGGTCGTGCCCGGCCCCATTGGAGGTGGGTCGTGTCTGGCCCCATTGGAGGTGGGTCGTGTCTGGCCCCATTGGAGGTGCATCGTGCTCGGCCCCATTGGAGGTGCATCGTGCCCGGCCCCATTGGAGGTGGGTCGTGTCTGACCCCATTGGAGGTGGGTTGTGCCCGGCCCCATTGGAGGTGGGTCGTGCCCGGCCCCATTGGAGGTGCTGTCATTTTTGCATACTACACAGGGGCTCATGTGGATGCACTGTTTGTTAATCAAGTGATGCTGGTCACTTGTTCTCAGGCTTGCTTTTTCCTGGTGGTTTGATATGTCATCTGCTTTAGCCATCCTGAGGCTTATCCATATGCTCTTGTGTGCAATTTAATGGCTCTTGTTAGCCTTCTTTGTCAATGTCTTCCATGGTGAATATTCAGGCTGGAGATTTTTGGTGCTATAACAGGATGCTGGCTGCTTGCTGCTTGGTAAATGTCTCTTGGTTGATTCACCTTGTTGCTGAGTACCTGTGTCTGTTCTTTGTCTTTTTCTCCCCCTCTTCAAGGTAAGCCCTGGCCGATTTATTTTATTTTTAGGATCGTCTGATATTGTAATTGCTCGATAATGAGGTAGCATTGGGGAGCATTTGTTAAACTACTGGAGTGGTTTAACACTCTGCAGTGCTTCTTGCCCATGATAATCATAGACAGATGATACATATGAACAAAATTGAGTTTCTCACCATCCTAGGACTGTTAGTGTGACTTTAATGGACGTGTTTGTGGGATCGCCTTCAAGTGGCGCCCGAGGCACGTGCCACACCTGCCGTACACCACTGTATAGCAAACATTCAAAGTTTTGTTTAGTGTATTCTCTTTAAAGTTTGCTTCCAAATTCAAAGTGCTGTGCTGTACTGGCTTGTGTAATATATGATTATTTTTCTATGACAATTTAACAGTGGTACAATTTATTTCTTAAATTGCATCAAAGGTATGTCAGCAGTTGGAATGGTGGAGAAGGAAATAAAAAGCATTGAGGAAGGGCTAATATTTCTAGAGAAGGGGAATAAATTACGAAGTGTCGGATCAACGGCGATGAATCAGCATTCTTCACGCTCCCATGCTGTTATATACCTCACATTAAAAGTAAGTGTTTTTCTTATATGTCCTCTTTTTTGTGGTTATTTGTGAAATGTTAGTTATGCCCAGTACTATACTATACTGCTGCTTTTTACTGTTTGGCCTTGGCACTGTCTTGCTTTCTTTGTTGTTTGGCCTTGGCACTGTCTTGCTTTGTTTTTGGGTGAAGGTTTCTTCCCCTTTCAAGTTGCCTTGGTAGCTCCCCATACCTGCCCCCCTTTAAACCCTACTTCCCCATGGGGGCTTTGGGCAGTGTGTTAGTTGGGTAGGCAGGTGGAACCCTGGGGTGACCTGAGTTGCCCTCTGCTTGCTCACTGGTATACTAGGGCTTGATTTGTTGGCATCAAGCAAGTGCTGCATTCCTTAGTTCTGTCTTTTCTTTCTTTCATCAAGATACATAGCTTGTTTTTCTTTGCCTGCATGGTATCGTCTGGTCATTTTATTTCGTTATCGGGTTGTTTAGATCTCTGCTTCTTTTGTCTCCGAGCACAGCAGATTATGGTCCCGGTGATGGGTAGGCCTGTACAAGTCCAGAAGTCTGGTTGCTGGCTGTCTCTGGTACTAAAGCCAGTGTTGTTCAGTAGGCCTGCACAATTCCAGAAGCTTGGTGCTTAACTTGCCTATCAGTGTTTACCTATCAGTGACGATGGAGGAGTGAGATCTAGCTCTTTATGCCCTGCCACCTAGCTGTTTATTCCTGCTGTGCTAATTATCTTTCTCATCATTACCATTTTCATCATATTTTGTCTTAAAGTTGTGGATGGAATTGCTTCAACAATCTTTTCCTTCGATGCATTCCACTTGCCGACCATCGTTACCTGGAATGAGAACTTCCTGACATCTCTTCGACTCGATTGCATGTCCAGCTTACATTCTGATCCCCCCCCCCTTGTCCTACCTCTAATTAGTTTAAATAGCCTTCCATTATCCACTTTATTTCCCCCTAAAGATCTTTTACATAGTTATCGTAACCCCTCTGTTTCTTTTCTCCTAAAGTTGTAAGGGTGAGTTTTCTCATCCTGTCCTCATAGGTGAGGCCTCTCAATTCTGGTACTAACCTACTTGCAAACCTCTAAACTCTCAAGTTTGTCTTTATGTTTAACAAGGTGGGTATTCCATGTTGGTATACTTGAAGTAATTGTTTCAAGTAAGCACTGTGTATGGACTTGAAAGCCTCCTTGTTTTGATTCTTAAATGATCGTCTTATGTTTGGTAATTTCCCACATACTTCTGATGTTATCCTCTCAACATGAGCTTTTGGTGTTAATGTTGGGATTGTCTACTCCAATGTCTAATTTCTCTTATTGTTTAATTTTCTTTTCCTTATGATGTAATTAAGTACAGTTCTCATCCATTCTACCTATTTTCATTAATTTACACTTATTTGAATTGTATTCCAATGAACATTTATTTACTCCTGAAGTTTGTCAAAATTTTCTTGCGGCACCCTACAGTCCTCTTCACTTCTTACTCTTCTCATTAACTTGGCATTATTTGTTAACATCAACATGTATGAGCTCACTTCCTCTGCAAGATCATTTACATAAATTAAAACGAGTAGTGATCCCAGGACATCTTGTCCAAGTATTCCTATACCCAGTTGCCCAGTCACTTGGGCTGGACGGTAGAGCGACGGTCTCGTTTCTTGAAGGTCGATGTTCAATCTCCGACTGTCGAAGTGGTTGGGCACCATTCCTCTCCCCCTTTCCATCCCAAATCCTTATCCTAATCCCTTCCAAGTTCTATATAGTCGTAATGGCTTGGTGCTATATCGTGATAGTTCTCTCCCATATTCTGTCCAGTGTCGTTCTGTTATCCTTGCTTGTCTCTCCACTTTGTGTAATGGTCTCTTGTGAGGAACTGTATGAAAAGCTTTTTGTCAATCTAGAAAGATGTGTACTTATCCTTCCTTCTCTTGTCTTATTTTGGTGAACCTGTCATAGAATCAAGTGAAAATGGCTAAACATGGTAATTGTGTGGCTGTCTCTGTGGAATCAGAACCACTGTTGAGCTACTGAGTATGCCCAGTAAAGGGCATTTCTTTACATTCAATGCTTTCTTTTTTTGTTGGGATCATTGCAGAATGGCAAGCATTGTGGATGCCTCAAGCTCGTCGACCTAGCTGGAGCGGAGGGTGTTGGCCGAGCACAGACGTCGGGACAGAAGTTTACTGAAGGTGTCAACATTAACAAAGGCTTGCTAACACTAGGAAAGGTCCTGTCTGCACTAAGCAGCATAACAGTTGTTCATGTTCCTTACAGGTATGATACAATTTTAGTACTCTAGACATTCCTCCAATCTGATTACACGTACTTAGGTTCCAGTCCTGATTGGATATGTATAGTAGTCGTGATTGAATATTTAGTTGAATCCTCCCAGCCACAAAAAGTTATAATGTGTACAAAAGTACATGACAGTACATTATAGCTTCACTAGATACTTTAACCAAGCACCACAAAATATTGTATTGGTAATAACACAGCCTTGCCTCCTAAAATGGCAGTATATGCTTACAGCAACTATGTGGCTGATAGTACAAATGTCATGATGGCTCAAGCAAAAGTAGACTTTTGTATTATTGAATTTGAACAGACTGGAAGTTTTCTATTTGTTGCTAATAAAACCTAGCCATCCTAAGCCTAATATAGTGCATACATGTGCTATACTAGGCCTAAGAATATTTAAGTTTGGTTTTTAGCTTAATTTTTCCAGACTATATAAAATACAAAAATTGGCTTACTGGGGCTACATACCAAAAACAGTCGCTGGCCGAGGTGGAGTGAGGAAAGCTTACAAGGACATTACAATTCACAAGTGCTCATGGAACAATTGTTCAGCCAAGCCTTGCATATTGCACCACCTGAGATATGGAAAAAGTTTAAGACTAGTTCGCCTGAGGGAGGAATCGCCAGCATCAGAGAAGATAAGTGTTTGCTTATAACCTTTGCTAAACAGCATACCAGGGATGCTAATTCTAAAACCACACCTCAAGTCGATTAAAATACAAGAGACTCGACTGACAAAGTACGCACAAAAAGTAATTATTTACGAAAGCCAATGCTTAACTATGACAACAGAAAACCAGTTACTGAGGAAAATGAACTAGTGAGAGGTTTTAGCACCACAGGAGTGTAATGGGCTGGGTGGCCCCAGACCCCTGGTAGACTAGCACTGCAGGGGGAAAGCAGCAAGGTGATAATTTGCTTGTTTGAATAGTTTTGAGTTTTGTTTGGTGTTCTGTCAAAACTATTTTTCTGCGAGTGTCTTGATTTTTTTGCATTTTATCTGCCTTTCTGGGGAGCCCAATGGTGGTTACTGGAAGCCATCTTGCTGAGATGGCTCCATACTGGTGGGTCACAGCAGTCAGGAAAGATGTTTGGCCTACTGAGGATGGAGCCACAATCTGAACCCCTTCAGAGGTGCAGGGAGCGAGTGACACTCCGCCACACCACAGGGAAAGCATCCGGAAAGTTGGCAAAACATTTTAGACAACTGGAAGGTTCACAGAAAGTGAAACCTTGAACCTGCCAAGCAACTCTGTAAGAGAGTTGCAGAGTTGCATGAAACAAGAGCCTCTTTCAAACTAGGTAGAAACTTCTTAGTACTGAATCCCCACGACCAGGGGGGCCTGACCACCGCTCTCGGCCAACAGGTTAGCATGTTTAATGAATATGGTATGGTGGTGATATCTGAACCTTCTTCGATTTTGATATGCACGTCTTTGGGTATTATTGCGAATTTAATAATCATGTGTACATATCTTTAACCCATGTTAGTGTGAAACGGTATTGATGATGGCATTAGATTGATATGTTTTTTCATATTTTCAGGGACTCTATATTGACAAGACTTCTTAAAGATTCTCTTAGTGGAAACTGCCAAACTGCTATGATTGCTTGTGTGAACCCCGCAGACTTCAACAAGTATGAGACAACGAATACATTACGATATGCTGAGCATGCTAAAAATATCAGACTGAAACCTCAAGCCTTATCCACTGTCAAGGTATGTTATGATTTTTATACTTACTAGGCTGGAGTTGACCTCTCCCACTATGTGAGAATCCTCATAAGAGCAGCATAAAGAACACCACCAGTTCAGTAGTGGTTATAGATCTTCACTATCAATGTTCCAATAGAATAGAGCAACTTGAAAAGTGTATCCATTGGCAGGTGTGTTGGTATGGCATGACCTATTGTTTTGATGGGTGGTGTTTAGTAGTGTTACCTGCTTGACACACCTCCCTGACAAGAATGTACTGATTACCATTCCATGTTGCTTTTGCTATATTATTTCCTTTCTCCTTCATGGCTATATTTTATGTTGTCTGCATTGCAGGTTTCCCTGCTTTGTATTTAACTTCGATTATGGTTCTGGGTTCTCTTCCTAGGTAGTTAATTGGCCTGCATTTATCCTGGCCCAATTATGGTCAAAATAGCCAAAATAAAGAGAAATTAAAACTAAATGGGTAGAACACTCGGAGAAAAATGATATAATGACAGACAGTATGGTTTTCAATCTGGAAGATCCTGTGTAACGAATTTACTCAGTTTCTATGATAGACCCAGAGATTTTACAAGAAAGAGATGACTGGGGTGACTGCATGTATCCGGACCTAACAAGGGCTTTCAACAGAGTTCCCCATGAGAGATTGTTCTGGAAACTGGAACATACTGGAGGAGTAACAGGTAACCTTCTAACATGGATGACAAATTTTCTGACACAAAAATGAGGGCAGTAATTAGAAGCAATATATCTGACTGGAGAGATGTCACGAGTGAAGTACCACAGGGTTCAGTTCTTGCACCGGTTATGTTCATTGTCTGCATAAACAATCTACCAGGTGGAATTCAGAATTATATGAACATGTTTGCTGATGATGCTAAGATAATAGGGAAGGAAGATTAGAAACTTAGACGATTGTCATACCCTTAAAGAGACCCGGACCTGGATTCTTAAAGGAGTTACACAAGGACTTACGAACGTGTACATTTTTCCTCAATCTTTGACGCCTTTGGTTACATTTATTAAACGGATTACAAGCATGAAAACTTCCCAATCGACTGTTACTGTTGCTATTGTTATAACTTTGGTGCTTCTGAGCTCATTAATTGTTTAATAATTGTAAACAATGCCACCAAAGATTGAGAAAAGATCTACAGGTTCGTAAGTACTTGTGTAACTGCTTCGTGAAACCGGGTCTTGGACAAAAACAAGTGTATTGAGCACAACCTGGAAATTTACATGAAATTAGCACATGAAATTTAATGTGAATAAATGCCGTGTTATGGTATGTGGAATAGAACAGATTTCACACAACCTAGAAATTGTGAGAAATCTTTAAAGAATTCTGATAAAGAGCAGGATCTATGGGTGATTCTAGATAGAAAACTATCACCTGAGGCCTACATAAAGAACATCGTGCAAGGAGCCTAGCTATACTTTCCAATTTCAGAATTGCTTTTAAATATATGGATGGTGAAATACTAAAGAAATTGTTCACGACCTTTTATTAGACCAAATTGGAATATGCAGCGGTTGTATGGTGCCCATATCTTAGGGGCCGTAACATAGGAAAAGTGACAGTTGTTCAATTTCAATCCAAATAGTGTGACCAGTGGTATATGAAGAGGGCTCCAACTGGTGCAAGTTTCAGCATCGCAGCCTAAATAAAAAGGCAGAAAAAAAAACATGATATTGTTGCATACTTAAACAGGGGATTTTGAATATTTTTTATTAGTAAAACTAAACATATTTTGGATAATAATGAATCTATAAATCCTTTATTATATGCTATTGTAATAGCTGAGTGTCATGAAAATGATTTCATTTGATTTTTTTCATGTTTGTAGAGTAGTTATGAAAATTTTCATAAAAATTTTCTACAAAGATTTCATGTGTGTAGAGTAGTTATGAAAATGTTGAAAATTTGTTGGAATTTTTTTTTCTCCCTTTCTATTTAGGTAGTGATGCTGAGACTTGGACCAGTTGGAGCCCTTTTCATATACAAATAGTCAATAAATGTTGATTGAAGTAGAATTTTTTTTTAGTGGACTATGTTATGGCCCCTTAAGTACATCAACAAACTGGAAATGGTGCAAAGACTTGCAACTAAATGTCACCCAAAATTGAAGGACAAGAGCTACGAGGAGAGGTTAGAGGCATTAAATATGGCAAAACAGGAAGATAAAGAGAGAGTCAGTATGATGTTGACCAAACCACTAACTAGAAAGTGAAGGGATGACAACGTTTTGGTCCGTCCTGGACCATTCTCAAGTCAATTGTGAGAATGGTCCAGGACGGACCGAAACTTCGTAGTCCCTTCACTTTCTAGTGTGTGGTTTGGTCAACATATTTCAGCCACGTTATTGTGACTCCTCATCTGCACAGGCAGTATGATCATGCCGTTCAAATGGTAACTGGAATTTATAAAATTGATAGGGAAGAATTCTTGAGACCTGAAACTTCAAGAACAAGGGGTCACAGATTTAAACTAACTTAACAAAGCTGCTGAAGAAATAAAAGAACATTCACCTTTGCAAACAGAGTTGTAGATGGTTGGAACAAGTTAGGTGAGGTGGTGGAGGCCAAAACCATCAGTAGTTTCAAAGCGTTAAATGATAAAGGTGCTGTGAAGACGAGACACCATGAGCGTAGCTCTCATCCTGTAACTACACTTTGGTAATAACTTGAGATAGATGCTAAGGTGTTGAGGTTTCTCCTTTTTGAGCATCCTCACTTCCAGATAGTGCATGGGACTTGTTCTCCACAGCTAGGCCTGTTGATGGGGAGTGTAATAGTTAGCTGAGTATTGTCTTGTCTTGCTGTGATAATGCCTAACCCTGCACCTTGTACATATTAGGGCGTTGCTCTTTTACCAAGGGTCGGCTAGGATTGTGTACAGTGGTAACTGTACTTCGGTTTACAAACACCCTTGTTTACGAACTTTTCGGGTTATGAGCCCAATTTGTTTGAAAAATTTGAATCAGGATACGAACTTTACCTCGGGATGCGAGTTTGTTGATACGCGTACGGCCGACCTAGCGTGTGGTGGCACGGCGATCGCACCTCAGTTTACCAGTGCCTCGTGCCCAGTGACTATCCCGCCTGAATTCTTCGCAAGGATTTACAGTTTCTTTTCGGATTTTTGGCTATTTGACCATAAAAGTTATTATATATCTCGCCATGGGTCCCAAGAAAGCCAGTGGTAAGGTTCACGGCAAGAAATCATATGTGAGAATGACTATAGAGGAAAAACAAGAGATCATTCATAAGCATGAAAATGGTACTTGTGTTATTGAACTAGCTAGGCAGTACAACAAATCCATGTCAACGATATGCACTGTACTTGCCAAGAAAAAGGACATTTTGAGTGCTAAAGTGGCAAAGGGCGTTTCAACAATCACGAAGCAATGAACACAAATACTTGAGGATGTGGAAAAGTTATTAATTTGGATACACAACAAGGAGTTAGCAGGTGATAGTGTTTTAAGAGGCCATTATGTGATGCCTCACTACAGACAAGTGTTGCAAAGAAGGGAAAAACAATCTTCAATGGAACGTTTCCATGTGAGAAAATCAAGCAGCTAGCCACAACCAGGACCTAGTGGTATGCAGGCAAAATGTGCCAGAGAGTGCACTCCAGAGAAATCTTCACTGCCTGATGTTATAATGGAAGGGAACTCCCCTTCCAAACAGTAACACCTCTCCTCCCCCCCTCCTCACCATCTTCCATACGCTAACAGGAGTCATCAACAAGGGTAAGTAATAACTTGAACATACTTTTGTAGTGAAGATTTGGGTGAATTAGGTATAAAATTTAGTTTGAAGTGAAGTTTTTGGGAGTCGGAAACGGATTAATTCATTTCCCATTATTTCTTTTGGGGAAAATCGCTTCGGTTTACAAATTTTTCGGTTACAAACCGTCTCCAGGATCGAATTAAATTCTTAAACCGAGGTTCCCCTGTAAATCATTGTTCTTTTCTGTGGCTGCTAGCACTTTTCCCCACCATGTACTTATGGAAGGGGGGGGGGGTTCAAACTTTGTTCAATTCAGCTTAGATGCTCATTTTGCACCTGGAATGCCTGCCTCTGAGTGGTTAGTTTTCCCTCATCCCCAACATGTTTACAGTCTTAGGTGGGCTGTTTTAGCTTCCCCTTTCATTTATATACATGAATGCAATTTCAGCGCAGTGGATGCTTGTTGATGAAAGGCCACTCCTTCCACCCTGGTTTCCCCCCCCCCCTCTCCCCCACCAGGGAGGCTTTGACTCTTTCTCTTCATAGCCGTGTTGTTTTAGATCTTTGTCCAGCTATGCGCAAAAGAAAAAAAAAAAATATTTATGCACGAGCCTATTGGCTCATACGAGGCAGGTCCTGTTTATATTCACAATACAGTATAAATTGATGCTACCTCGTATGGGTCAGTACGCTTCTGTAGTTCCTTTATTATTATGTTCAAATAATTGGTTGACCTGGTTTACTTCATTAAAACTCTGTGGAGTTGTGAAAACAATATGAACATCAATGGTATACATATCATGTAATAAAATTAAATTTCAAACCGTGATGATTACCGCACTGGCATGGTAACATTTCTGGCGACGACCACATTTGCATAGTAAGCAATCATGAAACTATAACAGGATAGTCTTCATGTGTCAAAGTCAATTTCACTACAACCATATAGAGCTATTATATCCATATTCAGCCCGTCCTCCAAAAATGGGATGGTAAATGTAAGGAGACAAATAAGTGCAATTATGTACTATTCATAGCAGTTAGGAATTGTACTTATTTTCACTAAGTATTAAATCGTACTGTCAAGTATATTGTGAATATTTGAGTTTACCTGAAAAACTGAATAGAAAACCCACAACCTCACCTAACTGCCTTAGTTTTTGAAGATAATAATTTTATTGCTTCTTAATTACAATTAGTACCTAACCTATAGCTATCTATATTGATATTACAGTTTTATAAAACTAATAAAACAAAACTAAAATATATCAATAAAGTGTAAAGAAACTCAGGATATTTTAAAATTTTGTAAAATCTATATTGTTTAATAAACCTGAAAAGAAATTCCTGATATTTAAAACTTGTGTATAGCAAATTGAAATTGAAAACTTCATCCTAAAATTCTGAGTGTCTTAACAGAAAACGAGGAGAATTAAATCGGGGGAGGGAGTTGGGTAAATGTAACAGCCCCATAAGTGTAATTATGCACTGTTTACGACAGTAAAAATGTACTTATTACACTTAGTATTAAATCGTACTGTCAATTCGGAGGATGGGTTGCCATATTAGCATCATTGTGTGTAAAACTCAGACAAAATAGTGTAAATCAATGTATTGTGATAACCTCATTATTGTACGTGTGAATGAACGTATGATAACTGCTCTTTAAATGTTAATACAGTCCTGTCTTAAGCTCACTTATCCAGTCTATATGGAAGAGACTTCCTCACTGGATAAGCCAGACTTGTGGATAAGCAGAACTCTAACCAGGAAAGTCCAAAAATTACCAATTTTCAATTTTTTTTTATACCACAACTAACACAACTAATTCAGATTCTACACCTACTATAAATCACAAATATTATTTAAGACAAGTGTCAGGTTACCTTCTAGTAGTTTGTCTTGTTTGATACTGTAGATCTTGAAATGTGTAGTTCTTGAAAATTTACCTAACCTAATCTCTGGTTATCTGGACTTCTGTCCAGATATGGCAAAATTATGCCAGAAAATTACAATTTTGTTCAGATTTTGTCAAGTGGGCTTGGTGCAAAGCCCACTGTTGAGCGGGCTTGGGATAACACGCTCGTACAGTGTCTATAAACATCTACACTGTACAGTGGTACCTCGGAATACGAGTGTCCCTGAATACGTCGTTTTTCGGAATATGAGCAGGATTGCCTCGGAAGGCGAGGGTTACCTCGGAACACGAGTTTGTTGATACGCGTACAGGCGACTAGCGCGGTGGCATGGCGATTGTGCCTCAGTTACCAGTACCTTGCACCCAGTGACTATCCCGCCTGAATTCTTCACAAGGATTATAGTTTTTTGTTGGATTTTGGCCATTTGAGCATAAAAGTTATTATATATCTCGCCATGGGTCCCAAGAAAGCCAGTGGTAAGGTTCAACTTAAGAAAATAGTTGTTAGTAGAGGCAGTAGAGGATGTCGCTTCTTCATTAAGAAAATGTGTGAAGTATGGGAAGAACTGCAAAGGTTTGTTGATAAAACTCGCCCAGATAAAGCTGTAGCAGGCCGTTGCATTGACCTTTTAAATGACAATGTGATGTCTTACTACAGACAAGTGTTAAAATGTAGGGAAAAACAAGTGTCTTTAGACAGATTCTTAGTAAGACAAGCAAGTCTTAGTGGTATGCAGGCAAAACGTGCCAGTGTGCACTCCAGTGAAGTCCTCACTGCCTGATGTTATAATGGATGGGGACTTCCCTTCCAAACAGGTAACACCTCTTCTCCTCCCTCCTCCTCACCATCTTCCATACGCCAACAGCAGTCATCAGCAAGGTAAGTAATAACTTGAACATAGTTTTGTAGGTTTATTTAGATGAATTAGGTAATAAAATTTAGTTTGAAGTGAGGTTTTGGGTAGTCAGGAACGGATTAATTTATTTCCCATTATATTTCTTATTGGGAAATTAGCTTCGGAATACGAGTTTTGGGAATACGAGCTGTCTCCGGAACGGATGTAAACTCTTAAAACCGATGGTACCACTGTACTGGTATCTCACCTTTTTGTCTCCTGGTTGATGCCTCCACCACCCTATGAGACTGGGAGATGCACTAATGATGATGCCTGCAT
>WNGS01001312.1:2252144-2279383 GCA_020271785.1 Procambarus virginalis | reverse complement strand
ACAGTATCACCAATTGTTCATTTGGTGTTATGGTCCCGGAATAACATATTATCTTTGTGTGTATCATTGTAGAATATACAGTACTGTACTGTAATTTGGCAGTACAGTACAGGGGTACCTCAGTTTAAGAGTTTAATTCGTTCCTGGAGACAGCTCTTATTCCGAAAAACTCGTATTCTGAAGCTAATTTCCCCATAAGAAATAATGGGAAAGAATTAATCCGTTCCTGACTACCCCAAAAACCCCATATCAACTAAATTTTTATACCTAATTCATCTAATAAACCTACAAAACTATGTTCAAGTTATTACTTACCTTGCTCTTGAATGCTGTAGGCGTATGGAAGATGGTGAGGAGGGGGGAGGAGGAGAGGAGTTACTGTTTGGAAGGGGAGTCCCTTTCCATTATCACATCAGGCAGTGAGGACTTCACTGGTATGCACACACTGGCACATTTGCCTGCATACCACTAGGACTTGCTTGTCTTACTAAGAATTTCTCTAAAGACACTTGTTTTTCCCTACATTTTAACACTTGTCTGTAGTAAGACATCACATTATCATTTAAAAGGTCAATGCAACGGCCTGTTACAGCTTTATCTGGGTGAGTTTTTTCAACAAAACTTTGCAGTTCTTCCCATACTTCACACATTTTCTTAATCAAGGAGGGACATCCTCTACTGCCTCTACTCACAGCTATTTCCTTAGGTTGAACCTTATCAATGGCTTTCTTGAGACCCATGGTGAGATATATAATAACAAACTGTATAGTCAAATGACCAAAAATCCAACAAAACACTGAAAATCCAGGTGAAGAATTGATGTGGGATAGTTACTGGGCGCGAGACAATGGTAAACTGAGGGGCGGAGGGGCGACGATCGCCGATCGACCACGCGCTAGGTCGGCCTGTACGCGTATCAACAAACTCGCGTCCCGAGGTAACCCTCGCATTCCGAGACATAATTTTCGAGGAAATCCTGCTCGTCTTCCGAAAAACTCGCATACAGGGACACTCGCATTCCGAGGTACCACTGTACTGTATAGTTTACTGTAAAGAAAATTTTCTGTAGCATTTTAAATAGTGTATGCACCAAATTTAGACACAAAAATTAAACAAATTATAATGCCAAAAGTTTGGCGTTTATGAAAAATCCACATAACCTTTTAGAAGAGACAGCTTTGCACACTGTCTGAAAATGGTGATAATCGGTCAGAAAATGACTTTTTGAAGCTGACTCAAAGTTGAAATTCCTGTTTTAGAGATACAGTACTGTAATTGAAGTTGAAGTTATCGACAATAAATAAAGTATGGTAATTCTAATTTATTAATTTACTTGTATGTTTTAATAATCATTGGTACTGAAATACAGTATGTGAAAGTTGTAGGTCAATGTGTGTTGAAATAGTAAAGAAAAAATAACCCCTCAAAAAACAAAATATAGGGATAATTATAATGGGTTAGGGGATATATAAGTATACTTTAAATAGGTGATATAACCCTAATCTGGTCCCCATTCAGCAAAACTACCTAATGAGACAAAGAAAATAGTTTGAAATACAGTATGTGAAAAAATTGGCCTCCCAAAATTGTCAAATTCTGCCACCTGTGGCTGAATTACATGTTGACCAATTTCATTCAAACTGCACATACTTAGTGACGGGTATGCATTCTCCAAGATGTAGAAGCCACTACAAAATCAAATAAGAAACAAAGTAGACCTCCCCCCCCCAAAAAAAAAATAGAGAGGACACAAGAAATATTGGCATTGGGAAAGTTATTTATATGATATATAATAAACTACAGCAAACTAATGTACTTACTCATTATTATTTGTGAAATTTTGCCCTCTAGGTGGCAGTCAGCCGTCCTAGAAGGCACCAGTTGCATATCCACTCTTCCTTATTACTACCACAGGTACTACTACTACTCTTCTCTCTGTGTCGGACAAGTGCTTGCATCTTTATCACTGCATTTTTATGAATTCCACTAACTAGGTGTATTGTTATCAGTACCAGTTGCACACTTTTTTTTTAATTCATATAAAATCCATTTCTTAACATATTGGGATGTAATTTTCACAACACTGATGCCAAATAATGTTGACTTTTTTAACATTTTGTACTACTGTACAGTATATTTCATATGTGGATGAATATTTTTTCATTTTATGTCCCCTTAAAACAATCCTGCTGCACTGTAATATGAAATATATTAAGAGCTGATATGAAACATGTCGGTCTACTGACAATTAGATCTCTTTGTTTCAACTTTTCAGGAACATGTTTATGACACCTGGAAACCTGCAGGTGTCTGCTGCTGTTGGCGGCACTACTTGTACACTGGTGAAGGTGTACGTGCGCACACGTCCTCTTCTTCAACAAGAACTAGAACTTGGAGCAAAAAACATCTTGGATATTTATCCCTCTGACAAGCAGGTATCTGAATACTGTAATGTATAAGCTATCCTACTTTGAGGTTACCTTGAGGTGCTTCCGGGGCTTAGCGACCCCGCGGCCTGGTCGTCGACCAGGCCTCCTGGTTGCAGGACTGATCAACCAGGCTGTTGGATGTGGCTGCTCGCAGCCTGACGTATGAGTCGCAGCCTGGTTGATCAGGTATCCTTTGGAGGTGCTTATCCAGTTTGCTCTTGAACACTGTGAGGGGTTTGCCAGTTAAGCCCCTTATGTGTAGCTGAAGCGTGTTGAACAGTCTCGGCCCTCTGATGTTGATAGAGTTCTCTCTGAGTACCTGTTGCACCTCTGCTTTTCAATGGGGGTATTCTGCACATCCTGCCATGTCTTCTGGTCTCATGTGATGTTATTTCTGTGTGCAGGTTTGGGACCAGCCCCTCTTAATATTTTCCACGTGTAAATTATTATGTACCTGCTTACCTGCTTGATGGGTTTTGGGAGTTCTTCTACTCCCCAAGCCCGCCCGAGGCCAGGCTCGACTTGTGAGATGCTGTCACCAGCCATTGTTATTCCCCTCCCCCCCCCAAAAAAAAAATTGGACAGACAACACTATACCATTGCACGCCCCATAGTGTGAGCACACATAAAACACACCAATTATTCTCTCTGCATAACACATTTTACCAATGTCTTGCAACAATTATTAATTGACCTTATAAAATATTGCTATAAATAATAATCCTCGAACCTCAAGACTTAAAAAAAAAAAACTTAATGTAAGCTAAAAACATAAAAGAATATCATCACCTGTGAAACATTACTATATTGCTGGATATTTGCCCTGGACAATTTACCCGGTAAAAAGACGGTATTGGATATAGTTTTAGTTCGTCTTGCATGAACTTCACCCACTAGTAAATACTTTAAAGCAATTACAGATGCATCGTCAGAAGACAGAGACTTTGCTGTATGTACATAAAACATTATACAGTACATTAATACAAATTCACCTCTAGCTCATTGACACATTATCCTAACCAATACTGATAATCTGGAAGCCATCTTTACTTCATTGTCCACAAAGTTAAACAAGGAAATAACCAACACATTCTATCTGTATTGTATTGTATCTCCCGCCTGCACTCAAGGGAGTACAGATTTAGGCTCTTTAGTCGGTCCCAATAGTTTAGATGCCTTACTGAGTGGATTCTAGCAGTAAAGGATCTCTGCACGCTCTCCAGGTCAGCAATTTCTCCAGCTTTAAAAGGGGCTGTCATTGTGCAGCAGTACGCCACTAGAGAGCACAAGCGTTTTGAAAAGTGTCATCATCGGTATAGCATCTCTAGTGTGAAAAGTTCTTGTTATCCAACCTGACATTTTCTTGCAGTTGTGACGGCTACTTTATTGTGTTCTTTAAAGGTAAGTCTTCCAACATGAGTACACCCAGATCCTTTACATTGCCTTTTCGTTCTATGTTATGATTTGCCTGAGCTTTGTACGTGGTTTCCGTTTTTTATTTTCATTTTTTCCATAGCGCATGAGCTGGAACTTATCTTCGATAAACACCATATTATTTTCTGTAGCTCATAGAAAGACCTGATTTACATCTGATTGGAGGTTTGCCGTGTCCTCTATGTTGCCTACTCTCATGAAAATCCTAGTGTCATCTGCAAAGGATGATACAGTGCTATAGGTTGTGTTCTTGTCTATGTCCGATATGAGGATGAGAAAAAGTACTGGAGCAAGCACAGTACCCTGGGGACTGAGCCCTTCACGGTTGATGGCTGGATTTTATTTTGTTGACTATTACACATTGGGTTCTGTTAGTCAGAAATTGTAGATCCATCTGCCTATTTTCCGGTAATTCCTTTTGAACGCATTTTATGTGCAACAACACCATGGTCACATTTATCAAAAGCTTTTGCGAAATCTGTGTAAATTACATCAGCGTTTTGTTTGTCTTCCATAGCATCTAATGACATGACATATAGTGGTCCAGCAAATGCGACAGGCAAGAGCGCCCTGTTCTGAAACCATGTTGTCTGGGGTTATGGAGATGCTGTCATTCCATGTATTTTGTGATCTTACTTAGACTCAAAAATTTTTATGATGTGCGATGTTAGTGCTATCGGTCTAAATTTTTGCCTCTGTGTTATTTCCTCCTTTATGAAGTGGTGCTGTCTCTGCTGTTTTTAGTATATCAGGGATAATGATAGTATCTAGGCTATGTCTCCACAGAATATGGAGGGCCTGCGATAGTGGTTTTTTACAGTTCTTGATGAATATGGAGTTCCAAGAATCCGGGCCTGGTGCAGAGTGCATAGGCATACTGTTTATGGCTTCTTCAAAATCTAGTGGGGATAGGGTGACGTCTGATATATGATTTGATGTTGGTATCATATCCATGAAAAATTCATTTGGGTTATCAATCTTGTGCATTTAATGGCTCGCTGAAACAAGTCGTACTGCTTCCTCAGTAACTCGCTCATTTCTTTGTTGTCATCGGTGAAAGTTCCATCTCCATTTCGCAGGGCCCGATACTAGATGTGGTTTTTGATCTTATTTTGCATAGGAGAAAAATATTTCGGATTTCTCTCTATTTCACTGATGGCCTTTTGCTCTCTTTGCCTCTCCTGGTTTTGTATGATTCTTGTAGCTTGAGTTAAATTGTTTCCATTTCTCGACCTAACCTTTTTCGCCGTTCTTGAAATAGGGTGCAACTCTCAAGTTGTTCCGCGATTCGTTTTTCTTCGCCTATATAGGGAACGACGTTCCCGTTCCAATCTGCATCTCTCTCTTTTTTTCTTGGGGTATGCGGTTTGAACATATTTCTAGTGCTACTGAGCTTATTTTTCCCAGTCTCTGGTTCAGGTTTACATTTTCTAGCTGTTCTTCCCAGTTTATTTCTGTGAAGTCCTGGTTTATTTGCTCCCAGTTTATCTGCTTATTATTGAAGTTGAATTTGCTGAAATCTCCTCCACTGGGAATCTGGACTGGTTTTGAAGGTCTATTCCCGATGGTTGTCATAACTTCAATTAAGTTGTGATCTGAGTAACAGGTACAGTGGCACCGCGACATACGATTGCCCCTACTTACGATAATTTCGAGTTACGATGTAAATTTCATCGAAAAATGCGACTCGTCATCCGATGGTGTCGTCGACTTCCGATATTTGTTGGTACACGTTCGGGTTGACCGAGCGCGTGGTTCCTAGTCACGCGGTCCGACCTGCCTCAGTTTACTCCAGCTGCCCGCTTAGTGATGATCACGCTTATAAGAAATTCCGCTTCTGTGGTGATTTTTTGCATTTTGAACATTAAAGTAATTATTATATATCACACTATAAGTCCCAGGAAAGTCAGTGGTAAGGTTCAACATATGAAAACCTATGTAAGGATGACCATAGAGCAGAAACAAGAGTACAGAATGTCTCTTCCTCAACAATTAAGAAAATGTGTGCAGCATGGGAAGAATTGCAAACCTTTGCTGAAACGACTCGCCCAAATCAAGATGCAGTAGGCCGTTGCCTTAACCTATTCAATGACACTGTGATGCATCATTACAGATAAATGTTAAAATGAAGGGAAAAACAAATGCCTCTTGACAAATTTGTAGTGAGACAAACAAGCACTGAACCACAACCAGGTCCTAGTGGTATTCAGGCAAAACGTAGGAGAGAGAGTACCCCAGAGAAAACATCACTGCCTGATGTGATAATGGAAGGGGACTCCCCTTCCAAATAGGAACAACTCTCTTCCTCCCCCCTCATCACCATCTTCCATACGCCATCAAGAGCCCTCCATAAAGGTAAGAGAAACTTTGGTACTGTATTGTAGTAAGAAAAAAAACATTGTATTCAGTATAAAATGTATTTGTATGTTAATATTTTGGAGGGTGGGGAACGGATTAATTCAATTCCCTTTATTTCTTATGGGAAAAATCGCTTCGACTTACGATATTTCGACTTACGATCCGTCTCTGGGAACGGATCGTAAGTCGTAAGTCTTAGCATCGTAAGTCGAGTCCCCATTGTATTTATAATCATTATGTTCCTGATCAATTCATCATTATTAGTGAAAATGAGGTCCAGCGTGTTCTCCTTCCTAGTTGGTTCTACTATTTGCTGGTTTAAGGCAAACCTGTCGCACATCCGTAGCAGGTCATTTGCATGTGCCTGTTCATTTAGGCTACTTCCTGGTATTCTTTCTGATATTACTGTATTAGCCAGGTGCTTCCATTTCAGGTGCCGTAGGTTGAAGTCCCCAAGCAGGATGATGTTCGGAGCTGGATTTGTGAGGTTTTCCAAGCAGTGTTCTATTTTCATTAGTTGGTCTTTAAACTGCTGAGGGTTTGCCTCTGGTGACTTGTATACAAGGACAATAATTACATTTAGGATCTCTGTTTTGATTATCAGCACTTCCACCATATCATTTGAGGTGTTTAGCAGCTCAGTACAGATGAGTGTGTCTTTGATGTAGAGGCTGACCCCACCCTGAAGCCGGTGTTTCCTATCACATCTGAAAAGATTGTACTCCGAGATCCATATTTCACCATCATGGTAGTCCTTTGTGTGGGTTTCTGTTAGGGCTGCAAACACTGCATTCACCTCATGAAGGAGACCATCTATAAAGTGAAGTTTGTTGGATTTGCGTGTTTTTATACCCTTGGATGTTTGCAAATATAAATGATGTTATCGTGTTAGTGGAAGTGCTGGATGCCTTACTTGGTGTTAATATCTGAGGCTCTGGTATGGAGGCCACTGTGTTTGCGTCCTCTCTAGCATTTGACCGAGTTGGTGGTAGAGTCTGGTCATTTTTAGCCATTCTTCTCCTCCTCTTGCTAAAAAAAATTATCCCGGTCGATGGAGTAGTGGCTGTTTTCATAGTGGCGGTCTGTCAGTTTAATTCGTCTGGTACCTCTTATATGAAAAGCTGGACATTCAGCATTGAAGCACTCTTTCCTGTCCAAAGAGTTCTTGCAAATTTCTGGGTGAAATAATTCACAGCTTTTGGTACATTTACTTGTATTGAGGAGGTTTCTGCACGTTCTAGGGTGATCGTACTTACATGTTCCATTTGTTCTTCCCGATATCCCATGTTTACAGGTTGCCCATTTGTAATATAATATAAGTATCGAATATATTAGGTATACAAGATTCTTGTAGTATCCTTAGCATACATACATGGTAAGGCCTCCTAGCCTCCTATTAGGAGGCCATAGATACAAACAGATTGGCTCTTTAACGGCCTTCTGGAACCAATTAAGTTAGAGTTCCGAGGTTCCACTTGTATCCTTACCCTCGTTCTGCATTCTGGCATATAATTAATAAAAACATTTCTGAATCATTATAGTTTTAAAGATTTCTCAACTTCTCCAATGGTTTTCAAAACGCTAGTGCTCTCTAGAGTGGAGTACTGCTGCACAATGACAGCCCCTTTCAAAGCTGGAGAAATTGCTGACCTGGAGAGCATTCAGAGATCCTTTACTGCTAGAATCCACTCAGTAAAACATCTAAATTACTGGGACCGACTAAAGAGCCTAAATCTGTACTCCCTTGAGCGCACCTGTACATAATAATTTACACGTGGAAAATAATTGAGGGGCTGGTCCCAAACCTGCACACAGAAATAACATCACATGAGACCAGAAGACATGGCAGGATGTGCAGAATACCTCCGTTGAAAAGCAGAGGTGCAACAGGTACTCTGAGAGAGAACTCTATCAACATCAGAGGCCCGAGACTGTTCAACACGCTTCCACTTACATAAGGGGCACAACTGGCAGACCCCTCACAGTGTTCAAGAAGAAGTGGATAAGCACCTCCAAAGGATACCTGATCAACCAGGCGGTGACTTGTACGTCAGGCTGCGAGCAGCCGCATCTTATAGCCTGGTTGATCAGTCCAGCAACCAGGAGGCCTGGTCAACGACCGGGCCGCGGGGACGCTAAGCCCCGGAAGCACCTCAAGGTATGGTGTGATCAATGTAAATATCCCTATATACCACCTAAATCAGGACCTTATAACAGATTCCTTGATACTACGAACTGAATTTAACCACTGGATCTTCCTTCCAAATGTTGAATATTTCAGAAAAAAGTCCAGATTTCAAATGGATCCTTGTGAAATTCCAATCATTAGGCAAAGTAATGTCCTGCACATATTTTTACTAAAAAAAATTCAAATATTTTTTGATAACAAAAAAGGGAAGATTTCTAAAAAACTCAAATATCATGCAAATCTGGATCAGGTGTAGAATGTTATGCTGTACAGCAATCCAGATGTTGGAGGTGCATATGTACATTGTGTTATATAGTGAGGGGCAAGATGTTCTATAATATGTGGTGTCCCCCATTTGATGAATAACATTTTTTTTAATTTTTCAGGTAGTGGTTGATGGGTCTGATAAGATATTCCAGTATGATGATGTATTTCAAGACAGTTGCTCACAGGATGAAGTATATAGGACGGCAGTGGCACCTCTCGTGGCCAAGGTAGAGAGTGGTCACAATGCGACAGTTTTCGCATATGGCCAAACTGGATCAGGAAAGACATTCACCATGGGCACAAATCCCTGTATTGCAAAGGTTAATTTTATTTGTATTTAAGTTTCTTATGACCTGGGTTAATTTTCCTATAGTGAGTTTTTTGTCATTAGTTTCACTTCTCATATTTGTCTAATTGATTAGATAAAGTGGAGGCTAAAATTATGTTTATTATATACTAAAACTTTAATTACTTTATATTAATACTATCTATGACATGCAGGTTTATGTAAGATTTTTGTTTAGTATTGGTGCTGATACCACAACACTGCTTACAGGAGGGTGAAGGCATTTTACAAAGAGCATTGCATGCTCTCCTTGGCAAGGATGAGAATCATCAGCCGTCACAAGACGTGGAAACTGAGGGTTCGCGGTGTCTCAAGATCTCAATGATGGAGGTCTACAATGAGGCCATCTTTGACCTCTTGGGCCCAACCAGAGTGCTTCTAGAAACAAAACCTGCAGTTGATGGAGGTAGGATTATGATGGTGAATCTAATATTTGTGATAAGAATATTTGTTCATATTTAGATGAACAAATATGCTTATATTTGTTCATCTAAGTCTGTAGTAAGGTTGGTCAGTAACCATGTAAGGCCTATTATGTAAACATTAATTATTGTGTTTCATAGTTTATCATGTGAGTTTTTACTGAAACCTCTTTGCTAAGTTAGTCAGTCTTAATGTTGTGACATTTGTCCATTTGTAAAAGTTGTTTTAATTATTTCAAATAAATGATCATATTTTATGCAATTGCTCCTTAACTTTGTATTATAACTCCATGCGGTTTCATGTTCTGAGTGTGTAGGTGGGTTTGTGGATGTTCTCTCCTGTTTGTCCGATTTCAAAGTAGTGGTCAGTGGGTGAATCATTCCGTTGGCTATGGAAGACATTTGGGTTTTCACAGGTGGATCCATTCACTTTGTGGAATTAGTTCCCCCCCCCCCCCTGCTAGTGTGGTGTGGAGGCATTTTTATTTTTACTGGTGTCAGCGGAATTTTCTGTATCATTTCCTCTGGTCTGGGGCTTCTCCTTTGTCTTGACCAACAGGGCTGGTTTATAGTCATCTGTAAGGGGACCAGATGACTAGTTTTGTCACATTTATAGCTTTCGTTGGAGCAGTATAGGGTGGATTGACAGGCCTATTGCCTCCTGCTTCTTCAGCCATTTTCTCCTGTCTGTCCCAGTGGTTGTTTTTTCTAGCTTGGATCTCATTGGATGGCCTGTTGATGCTTATACTGTTACCTCTAATCATTCAGCCATGGCCCAGTTCATCTTTTGGCATTTGTGGTTGATGTATTACATCATCATACATTATATTGTTACCTAGCAGTAAAATAGGTACCTGGGTGTTAGTCAGCTGTCACGGCTGCTTCCTGGGGGTGGAGGCCTGGTCGAGGACCGGCCATAGGGGCACTAAAAAGCCCCGAAATCATCTCAAGATAACCTCAAGTTGTACCCGGCCCCATTGGAGGTGCGTCGTGCCCGGCCCCATTGGAGGTGGGTCGTGCCCACCCCATTGGAGGTGCGTCGTGCCCTGCCCCATTAGAGGTGAGTGTACCCGGCCCCATTGGAGGTGCATCGTGCCCGACCCCATTGGAGGTGGGTCGTGCCCGCCCCATTGGAGGTGCGTCGTGCCCTGCCCGCCCCATTGGAGGTGGGTTGTGCCCGCCCCATTGGAGGTGCGTCGTGCCCGGCCCCATTGGAGGTGGTCGTGCCCGCCCCATTGGAGGTGGTCATGTCTGCCCCATTGGAGGTGGGTGTGCCCTGCCCCATTGGAGGTGCGTCGTGCCCGGCCCCATTAGAGGTGCGTCGTGCCTGCCCCATTGGAGGTGGGTCGTGCCCTGCCCCATTGGAGGTGGTTGTGCCCTGCCCCATTGGAGTGCGTCGTGCCGGCCCATTGGAGGTGGGTCGTGCCCGGCCCCATTGGAGGTGGGTCGTGCCCGCCCCATTGGAGGTCGTCGTGGTCTGGCCCCATTGGAGGTGCGTCGTGCCCGGCCCCATTGGAGGTGGGTTGTGCCCGGCCCCATTGGAGTGCGTCGTGCCGGCCCCATTGGAGGTGGGTCTGCCCGGCCCCATTGAGGTTGGTCGTGCCCGGCCCCATTGGAGGTGCATCGTGCTCGGCCCCATTGGAGGTGGGTCGTGTCCCCCCATTGGAGTGGGTTGTGCTCGGCCCCATTGAGGTGGGTCGTGTCCTGCCCCATTGGAGGTGCGTCGTGTCCCTGCCCCATTGGAAGTGAGTTGTACCCGGCCCCATTGGAGGTGCGTCGTGCCCTGCCCCATTAGAAGTGAGTTGTACCCGCCCCATTGGAGGTGCGTCGTGCCCTGCCCCATTGGAGGTGGGTCGTGCCCGGCCCCATTGGAGGTGGGTTGTGCCCGGCCCCATTGGAGGTGGGTCGTGTCTGGCCCCATTGGAGGTGGGTTGTGCCCGGCCCCATTGGAGGTGGGTCGTGTCTGGCCCCATTGGAGGTGGGTTGTGCCCGGCCCCATTGGAGGTGGGTCGTGTCTGGCCCCATTGGAGGTGGTTGTGCCCGGCCCCATTGGAGGTGCGTCGTGCCCTGCCCCATTAGAAGTGAGTTGTACCCGGCCCCATTGGAGGTGCGTCGTGCCCTGCCCCATTAGAAGTGAGTTGTACCCGGCCCCATTGGAGGTGCGTCGTGCCCGGCCCCATTGGAGGTGGGTCGTGTCTGCCCCATTGGAGGTGGGTTGTGCCCGGCCCCATTGGAGGTGCATCATGCCTGGCCCCATTGGAGGTGGGTTGTGCCCGGCCCCATTGGAGGTGCATCATGCCTGGCCCCATTGGAGGTGCGTCGTACCCGGTCTCATTGGAGGTAGGTTGTGCCCTGCCCCATTAGAGGTGCATCGTGCTCGGCCCCATTGGAGGTGGGTCGTGCCCTGCCCCATTGGAGGTAGGTTGTGCCCTGCCCCATTGGAGGTGCATCGTGCTCGGCCCCATTGGAGGTGGGTCGTGCCCTGCCCCATTGGAGGTAGGTTGTGCCCTGCCCCATTAGAGGTGCATCGTGCTCGCCCCATTGGAGGTGGGTCGTGCCCTGCCCCATTGGAGGTAGGTTGTGCCCTGCCCCATTGGAGGTGCGTTGTGCCCTGCCCCATTGGAGGTGGGTCGTGCCCTGCCCCATTGGAGGTGCGTTGTGCCCTGCCCCATTGGAGGTGGGTCGTGCCCTGCCCCATTGGAGGTAGGTTGTGCCCTGCCCCATTGGAGGTAGGTTGTGCCCTGCCCCATTGGAGGTGCGTTGTGCCCTGCCCCATTGGAGGTAGGTTGTGCCCTGCCCCATTGGAGGTGCGTTGTGCCCGGCCCCATTGGAGGTGGGTCGTGCCCTGCCCCATTAGAGGTGCGTCGTGTCTGGCCCCATTGGAGGTGGGTCGTGCCCGGCCCCATTGGAGGTGGGTTGTGCCCGGCCCCATTGGAGGTGCGTCGTGTCTGGCCCCATTGGAGGTGCGTCGTGTCTGGCCCCATTGGAGGTGCGTCGTGTCTGGCCCCATTAGAGGTGCGTCGTGTCTGGCCCCATTGGAGGTGGGTCGTGCCCGGCCCCATTGGAGGTGGGTTGTGCCCGGCCCCATTGGAGGTGCGTTGTGTCTGGCCCCATTGGAGGTGCGTCGTGTCTGGCCCCATTGGAGGTGCGTCGTGTCTGGCCCCATTGGAGGTGCGTCGTGTCTGGCCCCATTGGAGGTGGGTCGTGCCCTGCCCCATTGGAGGTGCGTCGTGCCCGGCCCCATTGGAGGTGGGTCGTGCCCGGCCCCATTGGAGGTGGGTCGTGTCTGGCCCCATTGGAGGTGCTGTCATTTTTGCATACTACACAGGGGCTCATGTGGATGCACTGTTTGTTAATCAAGTGATGCTGGTCACTTGTTCTCAGGCTTGCTTTTTCCTGGTGGTTTGATATGTCATCTGCTTTAGCCATCCTGAGGCTTATCCATATGCTCTTGTGTGCAATTTAATGGCTCTTGTTAGCCTTCTTTGTCAATGTCTTCCATGGTGAATATTCAGGCTGGAGATTTTTGGTGCTATAACAGGATGCTGGCTGCTTGCTGCTTGGTAAATGTCTCTTGGTTGATTCACCTTGTTGCTGAGTACCTGTGTCTGTTCTTTGTCTTTTTCTCCCCCTCTTCAAGGTAAGCCCTGGCCGATTTATTTTATTTTTAGGATCGTCTGATGTTGTAATTGCTCGATAATGAGGTAGCATTGGGGAGCATTTGTTAAACTACTGGAGTGGTTTAACACTCTGCAGTGCTTCTTGCCCATGATAATCATAGACAGATGATACATATGAACAAAATTGAGTTTCTCACCATCCTAGGACTGTTAGTGTGACTTTAATGGACGTGTTTGTGGGATCGCCTTCAAGTGGCGCCCGAGGCACGTGCCACACCTGCCGTACACCACTGTATAGCAAACATTCAAAGTTTGTTTAGTGTATTCTCTTTAAAGTTTGCTTCCAAATTCAAAGTGCTGTGCTGTACTGGCTTGTGTAATATATGATTATTTTTCTATGACAATTTAACAGTGGTACAATTTATTTCTTAAATTGCATCAAAGGTATGTCAGCAGTTGGAATGGTGGAGAAGGAAATAAAAAGCATTGAGGAAGGGCTAATATTTCTAGAAAAGGGGAATAAATTACGAAGTGTCGGATCAACGGCGATGAATCAGCATTCTTCACGCTCCCATGCTGTTATATACCTCACATTAAAAGTAAGTGTTTTTCTTATATGTCCTCTTTTTTGTGGTTATTTGTGAAATGTTAGTTATGCCCAGTACTATACTATACTGCTGCTTTTTACTGTTTGGCCTTGGCACTGTCTTGCTTTCTTTGTTGTTTGGCCTTGGCACTGTCTTGCTTTCTTTGTTGTTTGGCCTTGGCACTGTCTTGCTTTCTTTGTTGTTTGGCCTTGGCACTGTCTTGCTTTCTTTGTTGTTTGGCCTTGGCACTGTCTTGCTTTCTTTGTTGTTTGACCTTGGCACTGTCTTGCTTTCTTTGTTGTTTGGCCTTGGCACTGTCTTGCTTTCTTTGTTGTTTGGCCTTGGCACTGTCTTGCTTTGTTTTTGGGTGAAGGTTTCTTCCCCTTTCAAGTTGCCTTGGTAGCTCCCCATACCTGCCCCTCTTTAAACCCTACTTCCCCATGGGGGCTTTGGGCAGTGTGTTAGTTGGGTAGGCAGGTGGAACCCTGGGGTGACCTGAGTTGCCCTCTGCTTGCTCACTGGTATACTAGGGCTTGATTTGTTGGCATCAAGCAAAGTGCTGCATTCCTTAGTTCTGTCTTTTCTTTCTTTCATCAAGATACATAGCTTGTTTTTCTTGCCTGCATGGTATCGTCTGGNGACCAAAGAGCCAGAGCTCAACCCCGCAAGCACAACTAGTTGAGTACAAGACAAAGTTAGAGAAGATTCAGTGGTATGCCACCAGGCTCGTCCCGGAACTGAGAGGATTGAGTTACGAGGAAAGGCTAAAGGAGCTGAACCTCACATCCCTGGAAAACAGAAGAGTAAGGAGAGACATGATAACTACCTACAAAATTCTCAGGGAAATTGACAGGGTGGACAAAGACAAACTCTTCAGCACGGGTGGGACACGAACAAGGGGACACTGGTGGAAACTTAGTACCCAGATGAGCCACAGAAACGTTAGAAAGAATTTTTTCAGTGTCAGAGTAGTTAATAAATGGAATGCACTAGGAGTGATGTGGTGGAGGCTGACTCCATACACAGTTTCATATATAGATATGATAGAGCCCAGTAGGCTCAGGAACCTGTACACCAGTTGATTGACAGTTGAGAGGCGGGACCAAAGAGCCAAAGCTCAACCCCCGCAAGCACAATTAGGTGAGTACCTGTTAATTGACGGTTGAGAGGCGGGACCAAAGAACCAGAGCTCAACCCCCGTAAGCACAATTAGGTGAGTACAATTAGGTGAGTACATGCCGATTAACTGCAAGAATCAGGTATATGGTTTCTTATGTTAGTTAAGGGCAAGTCACAATCTCCCTACACTGAGCTCTCTGTCACTAGACATGACAGGGGAATCTTTACTTTTTATATACAAGAAGGTGTATTGGGTTGTGAGAGTACATAATATCATTCTTGCAAACCACTAACACACATAGCGGTTCGGGCAAGTCCTTAAGGTAACTGATAAAGGTTATTAAATCTTAACGGTCGTAACAGATATCCCTTATCTTATGGGATAAAGAGTCCTGGTAGTATAGTCGGGTTCGTTCTCGACTCACATTCGAGAATTTCATGTTCGAGTCCCGTGCGGGACAGAAATGGCTGGGCGCGTTTCCTACCGCCCGTCCCCCTAAGGTTCTACATATATACAACATACATACATTGATTTAGGGTTGATGATTTGATTCATGTTCTTGTTGACTTAGGGTCGACGATATCCTCCTAAGGTTTCCCAACGTCAAGAAACTCTCGTACTAAAGTGCCCGTATCCTAACCTACCATAAAACGGGACAGTATGTTAATTTCGCCACTACCATTTTCTAGTACGACAATTTTTGGCCTAAAGTAGACTATACGTCAAAATGCGACGCTCTATTAATAGGATCCCTGTCCAGAAAATAGGTACCAAGGAGTTAGTCAGTTTATCATGGGGTTGCATTCTGGGGGGATCAGTAATTCGATGATTCTCCAGAAGTCTTGGCCAAATATCCCCAGTTTTCTAACTGTAGGTAGTAACTAAGTGATTGTTGAGCTGCCCAAAACGCTTTGGGTAATAGTGGTTTTCGGCATTGTATGTACTAGCTCTCTATAAATCCATCAATGTTTTGTATCTCACCTTGTATGTATGTACTTTACCTGAATAAATATTTGATTTGACTGTAACCTATCCACCGCTGCCCACTGGGTAGGGGGCGGTGTGCAAGACAAACATATCAATTGTGACACTAGCTCTCCACATATGTCAGTTGCTTAATTTAGAAGCTATACTTGTGGTCGATCTTCAACCATTCATTTATTATGCACCCCATACCCATCTTGTGGGCGGTAGTGGAAAGGGTTACAGAGGCACATAATGGGTTCCCAATGATGATGTGACGACTTATACTGAATTTTGTAACTAGCTCATCAAGATTGTAACTTGCTTAGCTGAATGAATTGTTCAGTCCCTGAGCCCATTATGTGCCTCTGTAACCCTTTCCACTACCATCCACAAGATGGGTATGAGGTGTATAATAAATGAACTAAACTAAATGATGTGTGTATTGTGAGTGTGTTGGTTGACATCCATGAGTGCACTTTTATTTTTAATTCGCTATTTACAACATTATTTAGTGTGTGTGTGTGGGGGGGGGGGGGTGTTGACTAGATGAAGGTAGTAGCGTCAACAAATAGTATTGGTTTAAGAATGTTAGAGACAGTTACAAGAATACAAGAGTTCAGTATGGGTAACACAGCTCAGAGTAAAGACGGCACAAGACAAATACATTTACATGAGTTCTTTCAAGAATGTAAGAATTCTTGTATGAATTCATTATGAACTATAAATATATATATATATATATATATATATATATATATATATATATATAATATATATATATATATATATATATATATATAATATATATATATAATATATATATATATATATATAAAATTGGCAAATCATTGATTTATAAAAAATATGAGAGATCCTAAGATGCTGCCCTGTGGCACTCTTACTGTTAATGGTAGAGTTGGGGGAGGTTATATCATTGATGGCTACAAATGGTTCTTATTTTGGTATTTTTGTAATTTTTAAACTTTTTTTGACAGACAAATGGCGTCTGTCATTAAGATAGGATCGAATATAGCTCAAACTAAGGCCTCGAATTCCGTAGTGGTGAAGTTTAAGTAAGAGGTAGTCATGGTTTACAGTATCAAAGGCCTTTCTCTGGTCATTTGGGAACTAATTTTTGTCAAGGGCTGTGTCGATTATATCAAGCACACTTTTGGGAACGGAAGCCAAACTGGTAGAGACTTAATATGTTGAATTGTACAAGGTAAGAGTGGATTTATTTTGATTAACCAGCTTAGGTATACTCAGCAATGTGCTGCTACCCTATTCTATATGAAAGATTACACAATGTTGATCAAAAACTAGCTATAAGTTCATCTAATACAGTATTCCCGTCTCAGAGGATGGTTAGTCATACATGGAATCAGGGGAAAAAATACCTGCCTCAGTACGAAAATAAATTAACTTTGACTAAATAATAAATTTACTATTTTCAAATGGATAAGCACTAAATCATAGAAATATTATATTATAATTATTTTTACCAGTTTCTATAAAAGTCCTCCCATATAATATCTAGAACTGCTTGTAAATAATTGTTTCAAATATTTTTGATAGTATCGGTAGATTTGATATTGGTCTGTAATTGTTTATGTCAGCTGTCTCGCCTTCTTTATGAACTATAGTAATAATAATAATAGTTTATTTAGGTAAATGTACATACAAACAAAATGAGTTACAAGCCAGAGTTGTCTAGCATGCATGTATACACTGGCTGCCTGTCCCCTGAACACAGTCAATTATTACGGTACATTTTGAAGTACGTCACAGTACAAGCAGTGCATTCTGAAGTACTTTACGGTACAAACGGTACATTTTGAAGTACGTCATAGTACAAGCAGTGCATTCTGAAATACTTCACGGTACAAACGGTACATTTGAAGTACGTCATAGTACAAGCAGTGCATTCTGAAGTACTTTACGGTACAAACGGTACATTTTGAAGTACGTCATAGTACAAGCAGTACATTCTGAAATACTTCACGGTACAAACGGTACATTTTGAAGTACGTCACGGCACATATTGAAGTACTTCACTGTACAAACAGGATATTTTGGAGTACTTCACATACAAACGGTACATTTTGAAGTACTTCAAAAAAAAATCAAAAATCAAAATGTTTATTTAGGTAAGGTACATACATAAAAGTGATTGTACAGAGTGATGGAGTAAATAGATAGGGCTAGTACATACAATGCCTAAAGCCACTATTACGCAAAGCGTTTCGGGCATGAAAAACTTAAATGACTAAGGCTTAAGACTAATTGAGCATAAGGAATAAAATAAGAACATAATGAGTTGAGAAATGAGTTGAGAAAACAAACAGTTAAGAAGGGGGGAACATGGCTGAAAAAGCAGCACAAATGCAATTCGGTCGACAAAACAGCGTCATTTAAAACAAAAACAGACATTGGTTGACAATAGAGGGGTAAGGCAGGTTACAGGGAATTTATTAGGTATTTCTTCGTTTTTCTCTTAAACTGGTTGAGAGAGGCACAGTCTTTAACATGGTTGGGAAGGTCATTCCACATTCTGGGTCCCTTGATTTATAAAGCATTTCTAGTTAGATTAAGTCGTACTCTAGGAATATCAAAACTGTATTTATGTCTGGTGTGGTGCTCATGGGTTCTGTTACAACCTTCTATGAAGCTTTTGAGGTCAGGATTGGCATTACAGTTCAGCGTTTTATATATGTATAATACACATGAGAGAATGTGAAGTGACTTAATGTCTAACATATTCAGAGATTTGAGTAGGGTACCGAGTGATGTCTGGGGCCAGAGTGGATATTGTCCTAATAGCAGCTTTGTGTTGAGTGATTAGAGGACGTAAATGATTTTGGGTAGTAGAACTCCAAGCACAAATACCATAGTTGAGATATGGATAGATGAGGGAGTAATAGAGAGTCACCAGGGCAGGGCGGGGTACATAATATCTGATCTTAGAAAGAATGCCAACAGTTTTTGAAACTTTTTTAGATATATTTAGAATGTGTCCCCGGAAATTCAGCTTGTGGTCAATGAGAATGCCAAGGAATTGCCATCTAATTTGTTACAAATTTGGTATTGTTTATTTGAGATTTATATGATTAGAGGATTTATGCCAAACAGAATATAAAAAGTTTTGTCAATGTTAAGGGTGAGTTTGTTAGCAGTTAGCCAAAGATGGACTTTCTCTAGCTCAGTATTCACTGTGGCATTTAGAGCAAGGGGTCAGGAAGTACCGTGGTACTTCACGGTACCAAGTACATTCTGAATTGCTTCTCGCTACAAACGGTACTTTTGGAGTACTATTGTGCAAACGGTACATTTTGAAGTACATAACATTACAAATGGCACATTCGAAAGTACTTCACGGTACAATGGAACATTTTGAAGTACGTCACGGTACAAGCAGTACATTCTGAAGTACTTCACGGTTCAAATAATACATTCTGAAGTACTTCACGGTTCAAATAATACATTCTGAAGTACTTCACGGTTCAAATAANTAAATTCTAATTATTTACTCCATCTCCAACTTTCATGCAGGTTGAAGGCAGAAAGAATGAAAATGCTTTAAGAAACAGGGTTAAACATGCTGCAATAGTAATAATGTACTGTATCAGTAACCTATCCTCAAGATAACATTTACATAGAAAAGAAGTGCAAAAGTAATACCAGTATGCATATTTTTATCTAGGCAGAGGACCAGTTGACTTACTTGTCCATGTTAGCACTTGTGGGGGACATTATGGGCAGAAAGAACGAATCCCTCACGCTGGAGGAAGAGCACAACTTTCTCCTGCACTTCCAGAAAGTGCAGGAGAAAGCTTGGATATATCAACAGTCGCTAAAATAAACTCCCCAAGATTCTCATCAAAGTATAAGATTTCTTTTTTTTTTTAAATAGGTGGGCACAGGAACAAACTACTTCTGACCTTTTCTATGACAGAGGCAGCCAATGTCTACATCGACTGTATGAGCCATGTGCATCCATAAACCAGCAGCTACTGACAGCAAAGGGCATTCGCTCAAAATGAGAGGTTTAGTGACTACAAATGTCACACCCGAGGGTATGGAAGACCTTGGACTCATCAGGCACAATGATAAGAGACGACAGGTATACCCATCATTGTAACAAAAAAAAAAAAATTGTGTTGCTAACTACTTCTACAGTACTTTTAACTTAATAGTGTCTGAGCATTGGACAGTGTTAAGCACAAAGCCTTGTACCCTTTTTGTTCAAGGCCAAAGGATTTGAAACTAGTTACAATGATCACTACCATACGTCGGGGGCCAGACGGCCGAGTGGACAGCAATCGGGAAACAAATGGGCAGTTTCTTTCACCCTGATGCCCATGTTTGCCTAGCAGTAAATAAGTACCTGGGAGTTAGACAGCTGCTATGGGCTGCTTCCTGGGGATGTGTAACAAAAAAGGAGGCCTGGTCGAGACCGGGCCGCTGGGACGCTAAGCCCCGAAATCATCTCAAGATAACATCAAGATAACTATTTGACTATCTCTAGTTGTTCCTCTGATCTACCTCTGGAAAGAGATTCAAATAATTGTAATGTTTAAAATTGCTATTAAATACAATGAGTACTTTATCCGTTAAAAAAGGAATCTTTTTATTTTCACTCTTCATTGTGTGGTATTTCTGTAGTGCATGTCATAAGAAGCTGGCAGCTATTCCAGTGATAAAGCCAAGAGCCATAAGACGTGGCTGCTTTGGAGAAATTTGAAAACTGGGCAACAAAAATCATTCCAGAGTCAAGTCAACTCTCTTACTAGGAACAGTTGAGGGCCACGGGGCTAACAACATTACAAACCTGGCCTGACAGGGTGGATTCATCAAAACTTTTCAGATGCTGAACAATCTGGAGGATGTTGATCCAAACAGTTTCTTCAAACGAACAGATGTAACACAAAAAAGGAGCAACAGTTGACCAGACCACACACTAGAAGGTGAAGGGACGATGACGTTTCAGTCCGTCCTGGACCATTCTCGTCGTCGTCCCTTCACCTTCTAGTGTGTGGTCTGGTCAACTTACTTTAGCCACGTTATTGTGACTCATCGCCTGCACAAGGAGCAACAGAATTAAGCTCAACAAGCCATAATGTAGGACATAAAACAGAAGATGCTTTTTCACCCACAGGGTTATAAACCCAAGGAACAGTGTACCCACTAAAGCCGTAAATGCCAAAACTTTGTTGAAACTTAAAATCCAGTTTGAAAAAATCATCAGAACAAATGGGGAACTTTTGACAGGTTGCCAGCTTCCTGTCCTCATCAAAGCCACTAGTGTTTCAGTGGTCCTCGGGTAAATTCAGGTAAATAGTATTAATTCTCACCTGAATATCTTCAATTTCATCAATATCAATCTTCTTAAACTCCTTCTTCATTTCCTTTACCCCAAGCTTCATGGCGTTGACAGTTGTCTTAGTATCTTTAAGAGTCTGCGTGGCATAGTTTGCTTGCTCCATGTTGAAGGACTGGTTCCGCAAATTTGCCGACTGCTGCTCGTACATTTTTTTTGTTTTAAGACACGTAATGCTTTTTGTTTCACCGCATTTTTTGCAGGACCTTCTCGCATCTGTTGAAAATATACATTGAAAATAACATACAGTAGTTAACACAACATTTCACAATTTTTTGTTAAACTGTATAAACATGCAATACAGTATGTATATAGACAATTATTCATTAATTTATTAATTTGATATTTACACTGTGTACCAAACATACTAAGATAAAAAAAATTTTTTGGCCCATTACAGAAATTTTTAATAATATTTAAGCATTCAGCCATAATTGCAACTGTATCAAGTACAATCCATAAAATACAGCACCTATTAAAATAAAAGCAATTGATGTATCCCACAAGTAACCACAATCAAACTTTTGTCTGTAAACAACGGAAACTTGCATAGTACAATGGACGACAAGTTACTCAAAGACATCCGGAGCAATAAAATACTATGGGGAAGATTTTGTGAAAACCTGTGTTTTCCTTGGCAATTTCCAGCAGACACTACAAAACATACAAAGAACCAAGCATTTGGTACCGGTACTACACTCGACCAATGAAGTGTTGTTTGATCAAGAAGAGTTGATTTTGTAGCAAGTATATTATGTAAATAATATACCTGTAGGTTATGTAGGAAGAAACTTCTATATCTTGTTAAGTACAACTGAGGCAACGTCATTCTCTATGTTCTCGAGGAAGATGCTACATAAGAATATGATATTACAAGCTCACTCTAAGGGTCTGGTTAAGGTTGTAAGTGGGGGGTTGGTGAGGGTGGTAAACGCAGGAAACACTATAAACGCAGGAAAAGAATAACGGAACTGCTTATGCAGACACGAATTTCCTGTCAAAGAAGGAATAATTTAAATAGGGAGATTGAAGAAATCGAGCGGAAATTGAAACACTCATATGAAACTGAAGAAAGGCAGTTAGAACAGAAAGCAATTCAGGAAATAAAGAAAAATCCAAAATACTTCTTCACATATGCGAAATCAAAAATAAAAACCACTGCCAGTATTGGACCTATTCGTACAAGTGAAGGTTCATACACGGAGGATGACAAAGAAATTAGTGAAATCCTAAAAAAGCAGTATGAGGACATGTTTAGCACTCCAATAAACAACATGAAAGTAGAAGATCCAGACAATTTTTTTATGCGGGATATCCAAACCCCTGTAAATATAACTGATATCAACACGAGCGCACTAAATTTTGAAAGAGAAATTGAAAACATGCCCATGCACTCGGCCCCAGGTCCAGACTCATGGAATTCAATATTTATAAAGAAATGCAAAGTGCCGGTAGCACAGGCACTCAGTATAGTGTGGAGGAAGAGCTTGGACACGGGGGAGATACCAGATGCACTTAAAGTAGCAGACATAGCCCCTCTACACAAGGGAGGGAGCAAAGCATTGGCAAAGAATTATAGACCAGTTGCACTAACATCGCACATAATAAAAGTATTTGAGAGAGTGATTAGGAGTCAGGTCACCAATTTCATGGAGACCAATGACCTTCACAACCCAGGCCAACATGGATTTCGAGCGGGAAGATCGTGCCTCTCACAGCTACTTGAGCACTACGATAAGTCACTGAGGCATTAGAAGAAAAACAGAATGCTGATGTGATATACACGGACTTCGCAAAGGCTTTCGATAAATGTGACCATGGCGTGATAGCACACAAAATGAAGTCAATTGGAATAACCGGTAAAGTAGGACGCTGGATACTCAGTTTTCTGTCAAACAGGACTCAGCGAGTAACGGTCAACCATATAAAATCTAGTCCAAGTGCAGTTAAAAGCTCTGTACCTCAGGGTACAGTCCTTGCACCGCTGCTTTTCCTTATTCTCATATCAGATATAGACAAAAATACAAGTCACAGCTTCGTATCATCCTTTGCAGATGACACAAAAATCAGTATGAAAATTACCTCGGCTGAAGACATTGAAAAACTTCAAGCTGATATTAATAAAGTTTTCGACTGGGCATCAGAAAATAATATGATGTTTAACAGTGATAAATTCCAGGTACTCAGGTACGGTAAAAATGAGGACCTTAAACATAATACAGGGTACAAAACACAATCAAATGTGCCCATAGTAGGAAAACAGCATGTAAAGGATTTGGGAATAATGATGTCTGACGACCTAACGTTTAGGGAGCATAACCAAGCAAATATTGCGACAGCCAGAAAAATGATAGGATGGATTACGAGAACTTTCAAATCCAGGGATCCCATCACAATGGTTGTACTCTTCAAGTCACTTGTGCTGTCCCGTCTTGAGTACTGTTCAGTACTCACTTCCCCCTTCAGAGCAGGAGAGATTGCTGAAATAGAGGGAATACAGAGAACATATACGGCACGTATAGACGCGATAAAGCACCTAAATTATTGGGATCGTCTCAAAGCTCTCCAAATGTACTCACTAGAAAGAAGACGAGAGAGATATCAAATAATATACACCTGGAAGATACTGGAGGGCCAGGTCCAAATCTACACAGTAAAATAACAACGTACTGGAGTGAACGATATGGAAGAAAATGCAGAATAGAACCAGTGAAGAGCAGGGGTGCCATAGGCACAATCAGAGAACACTGTATAAACATCAGAGGTCCGCGGTTGTTCAACGTCCTCCCAGCAAGCATAAGAAATATTGCCGGAACAACCGTGGACATCTTCAAGAGGAAACTAGATTTATTCCTCCAAGGAGTCCGGACCAGCCGGGCTGTGGTGGGTATGTGGGCCTGCGGGCCGCTCCAAGCAACAGCCTAGTGGACCAAACTCTCACAAGTCAAGCCTGGCCTCGGGCCGGGCTTGGGGAGTAGAAGAACTCCCAGAACCCCATCAACCAGGTATCAACCAGGTATCAACCAGGTGGGTGGGGGTGGGTGTGTGTAGGGTGGTGAGGGTGGTGGGTGTGGGTGCGGGTGTCAGTGAGGGTGGGGGCTTGGGTGGGGGGGGTTGGTGGGTGTGGTGAGCGTTTCGTGGTTTTGGGGGTGGGGGGAGTGTTGGTTAAAACACTAGCCACAACTCTCCAGCTGCAGCAAGGGCAACCCAGTCACCCATGGAAGAGCTGGATCACTTGGCCAACCACCTTGTCAATAACATACCTGTGACTGATTTGGCCCTTTCACTTTTTCCGGAATATATAAATTCTAAACTCGAGCAAATTTGAGGATGTGGTTTGTAATATTTTCATCTCTGTCAGTGATATTTATAAATAAAAGGATTGCCCCCAAATGGACCCCCTGAGGTTTCTTACCACAGGGGTCTTAACACTTACCATATTTCTCCAATTAGATTCATTCCCATTTTACAACATTTTTGTTTTCTTTGTTTTAATCATGTTTTATCCATTCTAATATTATTCCATTTATTCCATGTGCCTGTAATTTTCTTGCCAGTCTTTCATGTGGACCTTATCAAAAGCTTTAGCAAAATCCATGTATTCTACATCAACCGGAAGCCTTGAGTAGCTGGTTACTGTTTCCAAAAATGTGAGCAGGTTTGTAAGGCAGAATCTATTTTTAAAAACCCATGTTGTGTCAATTTTACAAGATTGTTCACTGAAAGATGGTGAATGATTACCTCCCTTAGGATTCTCTCCGGGAGCGTCAAGATGTGCGATGTCAACTGGCCTGTATTTCTCCACCGAGCTCAATCTGCCTTTTTTTGAAAATAGGGGTGACATTTGCATATTTCCAATCTAGGCGGACTATCCCTTAATCCAGAGACTTTGTGAAAAGTTATTTCATTGGTAATCATAGTTCTTCTGCTAGTTCCTTTATGACTTTGGATTGTATTCCATCCACACCTGGGGATTTCGAGTCTTTTAATTTGTCATGTTCTTCCTAATTATGACGCATGTTATGGTTATATTTTCAATTCATTATCTTCACCTCCTTTAAACATTTGTGTGGGTGATTTGATGTCATTTAACTTTCTAGTGTAAACATGATGTAAAATGTATTAATTTAGTGTGTTTGCTGCCCTCTTGGCGTCCATTATAGTTTGGTTAGTTTCATCTTAAAAGGTCCTACCAAGTCCTTAGTTTGGTTTATTTCTTATATAGGCATAGAATGACTTTTGCTCTTTCTTTACATTTTGAACACGTTTTCTTTCGGTAGTCTCTTTTTGTTGGTCTGATTTCCTGGGTGGCTGAGTTTAGTGCCCTTTTATATATTTCATAATCACCGATGTCCAATGTGGATTTATACGTTCTCCAGAGGTTCCTCTTAGTTATCAGAGCTTGTTTTACTGCGTCAAAGTCATTACTGGAGTCATCCATCTAGTTCCCTTTTGTTTCTTCCCCCCTTTTTGGCTCAAATTTTTTAACAAGTTCGGGATGACCTTCTTATAGGTTGTCATGATGCTTCCATGCCATGTTCAACTATTAGCTCCCTCCAGATGTTTTGCAGTTCTTCTCTCATTCCTTGATAGTCACCTCGATGGTAATCTAGAAATTCATAATCATGAACCTTTATGTGGGTTTCTGTTTTTGTAGTCCATCTTAAAATATGGTGATCACTTGAGGGGATAGTTTTCCCCACCTGAATTTGATCAATCTACCCTCATCTGATGTTAGCACAAGATCTAGCATGATGTTACCTCATGTGGGCTCTACCACATGCTGTATGAGAAAGGAGTCCTGAACCAGATCTAGAAATTGTTCTTCCTCTACTTGTGATCTTAGATTTACTAAATCTATGATCCATGGTTAAAATCCCCTTTTATTAGGGTTTGGGTTTCTGATGCTGCTTTAATCACATTATGCAGATCAGTAACAACCTCTGCTGCTGCTCCATCATCCCTGAAGCACACTCCCACAGTTATTTTGCTGCTATCTTGAGCTAGTATGTTTCATCATACTTACTCTGAAAATCCCATGGTGTTTAGTTCCTCATTATTGGTTGCATCCAGGACCTCTTTCTCGTATAGCATTACCCCCACCTGCTCTTGTTGTTTTATTTCACCCACTGACTTTCTGGACTATTTTCCTTGTTGTGGCTTGTTACGACCCTGGTTTCTTTAGATGGAAACCAGAGGTCAAAATTGAGCTTATTAAACTACAATATGGCATGGGACGCATCGAGAGCTGAAGTTGTTTGTAATCTTCCCTGCCAGACGTAAAACTATTCGTGTTTCTCAAAGAGTATTAAAGACTGAGCTTGGGGTTGATTATTAAATATAAATAGGCACCAACTATGTTTACTAATACTGTCTAATCATTTGTAAAGTAAACCTGAGTAAACTTGTATCGGGCGCCGGTATGATTAGTTGAACAGTCTGCCGGCAGCATAGCCCACTGAGAAGGAGGGAGAGACTCCCTCGCTCTTCTCTGCTGGCTGGCTGTGGTGATAGGACGTGCTCCTCCTTCCTCTTAGTTCTTTATTTCTGTGTCTTATTCGGGTTAAGTAATTATGTGCATTATTTGTTATATTCTGGCATATCCTTGTTCTATGTGTAGAGTAGTATACTTAGGGTGTAGTAGGTGTTTTTAAGTGTGTTTCTTACTAGTTACTCTAAAGGGGGTCTCAGTGGAACCACGTGGTCTCCCTACCCTAAGCTGACTCTAACTTCAAGTGTTTTAATAGTAGAGCTTTACCCTAGCTTGTGTTCAGTGTAAAACCTTGTATCCTGCTTATGTGAACCAAGGCTTGTAACGTAAGATCGGTGGTAAAGTTATTGTTATATTTGTTATTGGTGAGTATGGATATGGGGAATTGTTAAGGGGATAATAAATAAGTAAGCTAGAACAGAGTATCCTTTCTTCCTGTGTGGGAGTACAAGATCTTCCTCTAGGCTACAGGTTTAGTAGCAAATTCTTATTACTGTGAACATTTTACTTGGGGACCGGGCCCTTTTAGTTCTCCCATATTTGATACCTCTGTATTCTACTTACCCTTACCCCTTAATAGTACCAGTTCCCCCATAGCAAGCCCACTATCTTTTATAACATGGCTTGATCTCTG
>WNGS01001312.1:2237281-2252119 GCA_020271785.1 Procambarus virginalis | reverse complement strand
ATACCCATAATTCCCTCACTTCTCTTAAGGTCTTAGATTCTGGTCCTGTCACTTCGGAATAGGGTGGGGTAAGTCCTCAGAAGCCCTCACATGACAGGGTCGCTCTGTGAATTCCCAGGTAAACAAATATATAATAAAAATTTACATTAAGCAGAGTTGAGGAAGAAAGAGGACCTTGAAATTCAAAAAATTCACCCTCAATGAAGTTGGGGCAACAGCAAGGTTAAGGGCAAGCAGGCCAAAGAAAACCTAACCAAACACTTGGAATAATCAAGCCGTACCCTTCGACCTTCAACGAAAAAGAAAGGTAGTGGAATTTAATTCGTAATAAATCTCTGGTGCACCCGCAAACCTCGGGATTACTGTTATCCAAGCAATGGGAGGACCCTCATCTTCCGAACGGACCAATAGCTGGCCTCGGAGAAGGTGCAACAACTGGGCAAACAAAAATCATTCCAGAACCAAGTCAATCCTCATATCAGGTAATGGGTTTTGAGGGCCAACAGCAAGGCTAAAACCTGCAGACCAGGATGACAGGGGCAGGATCCTCATTAAAAAATTTTTATACAATACTGAAAACAATTTGGAGTCACAGTATGTTGATCTTGGATAATTTTTTCTTCAAAAGGTCCAGAATGTTAAAAAAAAACACAAAACCAAGGAATAAACAGTTTTCAAGCTAGACAAGGCCAAGATTGTATTAGGACTGACGAAGTGTAAGATGCTTTTTCGCCCGACAGGTTATGTCAAAACCCATTGGAAACTGGCCTTACCCATCGAAACTTGTAAATGCCAAAACTAATTGCTAACGTTTTGGTAAGTACAGTGTACATGTTTTAAAGTATAGTGGGAAAAAGATCAATAAGACAATGGGGGGACCTTCCAAAGCCCAACGGCTTCTTGTCACCATCTTGTGGGGCATTAGTGTTAAGCAAACTCATGTAAAACTCAGGGGTAATTATATGTGGGGCCAGGGAGCCTTATTGAAGGAGCCTAAGCACTCACAACTAAAATTTAATTTTTTCTTTATGTAATAATATTCAAGTACTGTACATGTACAGCACTGTATGCTACTTAAGGAAATACATTAAATTTTATAAGGATGAATAATTTGTGACATTTCATTACCTTTTTCATTTGGTCCTTATACTTGACAAGCTCAGCATCCAATCTAGAGATCTTCTTCTCAACAGAAGTCTGCTCTACTATCACATTTCCAATAACAGTCCTGAAGGTTTGGAGGCGGCTCCTTTGCTTTACCACGGCCAAAAAGACGATTCATGGCTGCTCACGAGGACTTGCCAAACCTGAAGTTATAAACTATATGAAATATATTACATATATAAATACATAAAAATCTATTAATGTATATCACAACAATATACAATGTTGTAAATATACATAAAAAGTAACTGTCATACCATGCAAAAGGATAAAGACAGTATACAATTTGCACACATTCTTTGAAACAAAATTATTATTATCATTATTATTCTTATTACTATTATTATTGATCCTGGAAGTAGCCAGGTTCATTCTTGACCAACAATTTAGAATTCCTGGTTCGACATCCCAGGCAGCATTGAAATGGTCGAGCGTGTTTCCCATCATCTAATGCACCTGTTCACCTAGCAGTAGGAGGTCAGTCCAGGAGTTAGTCAGCTTGTCGTGGGGTTGTATCCTGGGGGTACTCCAGTAGTGCAACCCTGGGGAAGAAGGTAGCTCGATTATAAGCCTAACATGGTACTGTATATAATACTGGCTGCCTGTCCCCGACAAAATGAGATTAATTACATCATTAAATTATAAAACTCGACCTTTCTGGAAGCGCCTCTCCCGCTAGACCTCCGTCGTCCCTCCCCACCAATATTACACCTTGCTTAGCTGCCAGTGTGCCACAAGTGGCCTAACCAAGCGGAGTGAAGACGTGAGGACTGCGTTACTGAGACGTACAGGTGAGGAGAAGTGAGGTAGAGCCAAGTGAGGGCGCTGAGTGAGTGAGGAGCTCGTGACCAGGTAGAGGGTGACGGGGCCGCAGCCGGGCGCTTACTCTCTCCACACCCACAACAGACACTCAACCACACACTCCTATGTTCTCCCTACACCGCACCTCACAAAACCTTCATGCAAAGTGCACATAAACAATGGGCTCGGGACCCACCACAAGTACACTTTCTAAATCAATCAACTGACATATAACTTGCTTAGCTAATAACAAACATTTTAATATATATACAAGTTGTTACATTCTTGTACAGCCACTAGTACGCGTAGCGTTTCGGGCAGGTCCCTGGAATACGATCCCTGCCGCGAAGAATCGTTTTTACAACCACGTACTCATTTTACTGTTGAGTTAAACAGAGGCTACAGTTAAGGATTTGCGCCCAGTAATCCTCCCCGGCCAGGATACGAACCAATGACAAAGCGCTCGCGGAACGCCAGGCGAGTGTCTTACCATTACACCACGGAGACTGGTACATAGAGAGGAATGAGTCTATACCCTCTGAAGATCGTTTACATTTTAAAAACAGGATGGGTCCAAGTATAGAGCCCTGTGGGACACCGTTGGTGACATCTCGCCACTTTGATGTCTCTCCCCTCATATTTACTCCGTTTCCTGTTGCTTAGATATTCCCTTAACCACTGGAGCACCTTTCCTTTCACTCCTCCCTGTTGCTCCAACTTTTGCAACGGCCTTTTATGGGGTACTGTGTCAAAGGTTTTCTGATAGTCAAAGAAAATGCAGTCTGCCCACCCTTCTCTTTCTTGCCTAATTTTTGCTTAGTCATAGAATTCTATTAAACCTATGAGGCACGATTTACCTTCTCTGAATCCATGCTGGTGGTCTGTTACAAAGCTATTTCCCTCCAGATGCTCTATGAGCCTTTTCCTCATAATCTTCTCCATCACCTTGCATGATATAAAAGTTAGGGAAACTAGCCTGAAGTTCAGTGCCTCTTGCCTGTCACCCTTTTTGCATATTGGGACTACATTAGCTGTCTACCAGCTTTCTGGTAGGCTTCCTGTTTCCAATGACCTGTTGTACACCATAGAGAGAGTGGCACACTTAGTGCTTCTGTACCTTCTTTAGTATCCTGGTGAGATTCTGTCAGGCCAACACCTTTGTCACATTCAGCTCCAACAGACACCTTTTGACCTCATCACTGGTGAGGATAAATTCCTCCAAGGTTGCTAGGTTTGCCTCCTCATTTAGTGCAGGGGCTTCTTCTTGTTCTATTGTGAAGACCTCCTGGAATCTGTTGTTCAGTTTTTCACACACCTAGTCATTCTCTGTGTATCTGTTCTTCCCTTTTCTCAGCTTCAGGCTTGTGGGTCCCTTGACATGTTGGTTCAGAAAGTTTCTTGTTGCCACTTCCAAGAGTTGCCACAGGGGTTCATTTTGGGGCCAACCCTTTTTGTCATATACATCAATGGCCGAGATGAAAATATTACAAACCACATCATCAAATTTGCAGATGACACTAAGATCTATGGTAAAGTGGGACGTGAAGGTGATATTGAGACCTTACACAAAGATCTACATGAACTTCACAAATGGTCAGAAGACTGGCAAATGCTTTTTAATGTCGATAAATGCAAGACGCTGCATGTGGGTCATAATCCACGTCAACAGCCAAATTGACAGCACTACCTCACTACAGATAGATGAAGTCAATCTCAATCTTGTCAGTCTCTACTGAATATTTTTACTTGACATCAGTATCCTTCTTGTCTAATTACCATGATCATTATTCTACTTGTACTTGTTCATTTTATACGTGTATTTGCATTTTTTGCTATAGGTATTGTAGATCCACAATTTATTGTGATTGCTCTTAAGTTCGATTTTCTGCTAAAATCAATTTTTTATTATTATTATTTTAGTGTAAATTTAGTAATTTTGCTAAGTTCATTTTATTAATCATATGCTTCATTTTTTGTACTCCACTTTCATTTCACTGTGATTATTTTTAATCTAAAATGTTATTGTAATTGTTTATTATAATCCGTTGTCACACATCTCCCCAATTTTCTAATCAGAATTCTTTAAAGTCTTCTCCATTCTTACTCTATGCAAACTACGACTGACCCTGAATTAAATTTCCTATCACGTCTACAATAACAAGCACATTGATCATCACCATTGCAGTTACTACACAGCAAACCTTGCTAAAAACAAACTCCAAAATAACACTAACCTGTCGGTATTGAACCAAAATGTCAGATTATTTGGTAAACATTTTGATGACATCAATGCACTACTTGAAGCACTGGGCTCTAAACTATCTTTTATTATCTTGACTAAGTAAAGACACGGCTAAGTAAAGACCAAACCCAACTATACAACTTAGCCGGATATAAAGCCATTCACAACTGCAGGCCTGACAAAAAAGGTGGTGGTACAGCTATCTATTATCAAGATAACTTCAATCGCACAAGTGTTATTAGCAATAGAGACGACTGCTGTGAATATACCTTTGCTCAATTCTCGGTCAAATCCCTTAAATCGTCAATAACTATTTGGAGCTATTTATAGATTTCCCAATACTAATACAACTACATTCTCAGATAATATAAGGAACCTAATCATAAACAACAAACTCAACAAAAATCACATCATCCTAGGAGGTGACTTCCATTGACCTCTGTCAACAAAATAGCCCCAAGTCGAATACTTCCTAAACAGCATGAACTCCTGTATGCTAATCCTTACAATCACCAAGCCCACACTAATTACCCAAACATCTGCTACAACCCTGAACCACATATGGACTAATATAACCGCCCCCCCCCCCGCCCTTGTCTTTGGGAACATAATCACGGACAGAACAACCCATCAATCCTACCTTCCTCTCAGCAAACATGGACGTAACACCCTCAGTTACCAATAAACTTACCTTTAGACTACTCAGCAAACCAGCAATATGGAACCTCCTAAATGCACTTCACAGTATAAACTGGGAATCTGAACTCAGCAATACACAAGATATACAGGGTAAATTCATTAGCTGACATCTTTCTCGCCAAAACTCGAAGCTTCTATAACACATACTGTCTGCTCCTAACTAAGCAAGTAACTGCCAAAAGATTAAACAACCCCTGGCTCACAGGTGGCATACTTAAAGCAATTAACAAGAAACACGAATATGAAAAAAACACAGAACTGGCTTAGTTTCAAAGAAGTTAAGAGATACTCATCAATGCATACCAATATAATACGAAGAGCCAAGCTTCCTTTTATGAGAATACTGTGGATTTAAAGAAGCAAAAGAAATATGAAAAGTATATGGCAAGCCATCTCTAACATCCTAGGGTCTAACCAACAATCACATAACAAGCAGATAAAACTCTTTAAAGATGGTTGCACATTTACAACAGACTAAGATATTGCAACTGAATTCAATAGCTTCTTTTCATCAATTGGTGCAAACCTTGGCAGAAAAATCCCAGAAACCCAGACACATGTTACTACATATCTCACAGGCAGCTGTCCTAACTCTCTACTCCTTTTACCAGTCAGCCCCACAGACATTATATCCATAATTCAATCGCTTAAAACCAAAGCTGGGAACATTAATGAAATACAATCTATGATATATAAGTGCTGCCCCTGCTCTTGCACCACCCATAGCTCTGCTGTTCAACAAATCTCTAGTGTCATACTATTCCTGACAGCCTTAAGAAGCAAGTGACGACAGTTCATAAAGGAGGCAAAACAGCTGACATATATAATTACAGACCAATATCACATCTACCTACACTTTGAAAAATATTTGAACAAATTATTTACAAACAGCTCTATTCCTACTTTGTAAAACTCAACATACTAAGTCCCTGCCAGTTTGGCTTCTGTTCCCAAAAGGGTAAAAATGATGCCATTATTAGTCTGCTTAATATAATCTACTCAGCCCTTCACAAAAACGAGTTCCCAATTGGCCTCTTCGTTGACCTGAAAAAGGTCTTTGATGCTGTAAACCATAACTACCTCTTACTTAAACTTCACTACTATTCTGGAGAATCAACACTGGTCACTTTAATGCTAGAGTTGCCATATCTGCCCTGTAACATACCCTCACTGTCAGTTTGCTATCATTTTGAGGTAGTGTGTTGCTTCATAGTCTAAGGACCCCTTGTTATTTAATGCCTCACTGGTGGTTACAGTTAGGTCCTCTTTTAAGATAGCAATACACCACCTGCTCTTGTTGGTCTGTCCTTTCTGAATGGTAGATGGTATTCTTGAAGATGGAATTCCCTTTCAGTTGTTCTCTTGTCCTCATGTTCCACTGATGCCAATGATGTCTGGATCGTCATCCTCAGTGTATGTACACAATGCAATAAAATTATTTATTAGGCTTCTGGCATTTGTATACAAGCAATTTATATTCCTGACATTGTTCCTAGGGGGCTGAGGGAGTGCTCCAACATTATTTAGGTTATTATTCCATACATTGTCACTTTAGGTTTTTGCTTGTCATGAGATATATATATATAGGGTTACTTCTGCTTGACTACGGCCTCTCTTCCATCCACTGTCTTGGTCATCTGCCATCTCCTTATCTATAACTTGAGCTCCTGTACTGCTGTGTTTATTAGCTCCTTTGGTTTGTCTCCAAGTTCTTTGTCGTTTTTTGTTGTTATGCTGCAAGATTAGTTATGTAAATGATGTTATATCCACCCAGTTCTTTTAGGTTTTGAGTACTTCAGCACAAACCATCCTCAGACCACGTCCATTCTATCCAGCGGTCGACCCCAAAAACGCATTCATCAATTTTAACATGTTGATCATTCAAAATAGCAATTTTATCAAATATAAATTAATATTGTTATATACAGTATTAGCATAGTGTGCATATTTAGGCACTGGATAGGTTAGGTTAAGTGTTAGGTTCTGTTGGATATTATTTGTATTTGTGGTATGTGGGGTGAAACATTTACAGCATTGTGGTTCGAACAAAAGTCGTTACAGAAGTCACCAGTTGTGAGTCATATGTAAACCGTTTTCCATTAATGAACAAGGGGTGTGGCAGGTGCATGGAATGGACTTTGGCCTTTGTTTATGAGGACAGGCTGTATGAGCATATGTTTATAACACAGGATTTTCAGTACGTCAATTGTTTGTGTTGTGAGTAAATGTATGTGAACGTGTTGAACTGAATGAGGTGAGAATAACTCGAGTTGCCTCACCTCTTTGTCTATATTAGACAAGGTTCGAACCCTCGTCATGGCCCTTGTGGATTTGTTCCATTAGTGTAAATACTTAACAGAACTACCTGTGTCACTTTACGCAAGATGGAACGCTTAGCCCTGTGCACTCTTCAATGCGTTAATACCAAATTATTAACTCGCCAACATAAGCTGAAGAGGCTGTCATTTGCTATGACGATATCTGCATTGTTGCAAATATTAGACACCAGCTACAAGCTCTCCTTAATTCTCCACAACTGGTGCAGCAGGCAGAAAGCCTCTCCACAACTGGTGCAGCAGGCAGAAAGACTCTCCACAACTGGTGCAGCAGGCAGAAAGACTCTCCACAACTGGTGCAGCAGGCAGAAAGCCTCTCCCCAACTGATGCAGCAGGCAGAAAGCCTCTCCACAACTGGTGCAGCAGGCAGAAAGCCTCTCCACAACTGGTGCAGCAGGCAGAAAGCCTCTCCACAACTGGTGCAGCAGGCAGAAAGACTCTCCACAACTGGTGCAGCAGGCAGAAAGCCTCTCCACAACTGATGCAGCAGGCAGAAAGCCTCTCCACAACTGGTGCAGCAGGCAGAAAGACTCTCCACAACTGGTGCAGCAGGCAGAAAGCCTCTCCACAACTGATGCAGCAGGCAGAAAGCCTCTCCACAACTGATGCAGCAGGCAGAAAGCCTCTCCACAACTGATGCAGCAGGCAGAAAGCCTCTCCACAACTGGTGAAGCAGTAATTATCAAAAGACACCAAGCTGGGAAGATCATGTAGCACCATCAGTGTTGTTGGATATTTAAAATGTACTAAATATCACCCAGGATGTCAATACAAGAACAAAAGAGCATAAGAAGAGCAATATCAAAATAATCTAATTTTCTAAAAATTCTATCCAGGAACAAGTGGCCCCCTAGGAACATTGGGAGAATCTGAACATAAGGAGGCACGACAATGTAGTTCAGACAATAAGAAGCAGGGCGATGTGCTTTTGTGCTTGATACTTGCGAGTTCAGTGTGTGGGGTACCAAAACAACCTAGCCAGAGCCGTATCCCACCATCTATTAATAATGGTGGTAGGAGGAAGCTCAAATGGATAGCTATACCTATCCTTTTGACCAAGATGCCTTTTAAGCTAAAAAATTAGTTGAAGTACTGAGATTAGGATGGTTTGGCATCTTACTGCAAACCCTTTTGATACATATTGGCAGTAATGCTGCAATTAACATCAAAAGATCCAAAAGTTAAGGAACACTTATTCATGTACATAATTTATTTAAATGTTTGCTTAAGAATAAAGTACATTACATATATAAAATTTAATATACCAAATAAAACAAATATTTGCATGCAACATTTACCAAGGATGATTCATATTACACAGGATTAGGTAAACAAAATTATGAAAACAGGAGTGTTCATGGTCAAACAATGTAACCTTTTATATACAGCATCTGTGTGCGTGCGCATGTATACAAATATACCCACAGAACACACACACACACATATACAGTATATTACTTGCAATTTGTCATGCAAGTACCCCATTAAAGCAGGAATCACAAATGCAAATTAAAAGCATATTTCCCTTAGAAACCATCAAAACATGTACACTATTGGCCTACATATGCACACATAATATAGACAGGTAATAAGGCATTATTTGTTACCATCAACCATTAACTTAACACCCAACAAACAGGAGTGGGAAATTTGTCATTCTTTTGGCTCCATTACTTCCATTACCAGTGACAAGAGTGACATGATCTATGACGACCAGAAGTGCTCGTCGACATACAAACTCTCATGCACAATTAATTTGATAACAAGAGGTATGAATAATAATGTTTCAGAGTGCTACATTCTGAGATGAGAGCATAATTTTTTTTTATAAATATTTTATTGTATAGGGCTTTCAATGAAACTTCGTAAGGTACATCGTGAATATATAGCCTAGGCATTGTGATTGATATTCTTGTAGCAGAACTGCTGTGAACTTGAGGAAGCATTTCCAGGTGACAATTTCTTTTTTTTAAATATGCCAAAAATAAACATGAAGCGAATTCAATCATAATTACTGTTAACCACCAAAAAACATCACACTTACTGTTACAGGTTGTAACATAAGTACATAAAGTCAAATACTCAAGTTTTCTGAAACTTATGAATATAAACTTAAATCTGCATATCACTGAGCAAAACAATGCTTGGTTTATTCCTTTAACAGCAGTAAAGCACTACCAAGATGATTCTTATCACATCCAAGAGGCACTAGCCAACCATGGATGAATCCTTACTTGTGCAAACACTGCTTATAATTTAATAGGACCTTGACTACTTCATATAAATGCTAGTCAGTGATGCTGCATTAACTTTTTCCACAAGTGTTATCCATGAAGCATTTTATTGCAAAACTTAATATTTAGATTTTGACCACAAAATGGTTAGCAAATAAAAAATCACAATATAGTTAGCAAAACTGTACAATTAATGGAACAATGATTTCTAGTTCAAGGCCCCCTTATGAGAACTCTACGTTCAGCACATGCAATGTAGTCAACTCCAATTCTATCACAAGTGACTCACACATGGCTGCCATGCAAGAGAGCCGTACTTAAATGACAATGTCGAAATACTGTACAATTACTTTCATTATGTTGAGTTCACAAAGTAATATTGCAATACCAGAAATAAATCATTAGATCCTATTCATCACATAATATATTCACCATCCAGATCCTACATATAATAAAGGGTTTTTACATTCTTTATCAATCATGAATGACTTGTTGACCTTATGTAACCTCCAGTGGATGGTGTGTGTGTGTATACTTATACCAAGTTGTTATCTGGGTGCTATTAACTTGTCATCTGTGGCAGGCCAAACTCATCGACAGGCATGCCATCTTTTACCGTTTCTGCTCCCGGCTCTCTCTCTGGGGCATTTGGGATATTGATGGCATCGTCCAAGTAAGACGTGTCTTCATCCAGCAGCACCTCATCACCAAGTGCGTCGAGCTCTGCTGCCAGATCATCTTCATCAATTTCTGGCATTCCGTAGCTGCGTCCTAGAGCCTCCTGAACTTCATCGGCCTGCTCGAGCATGTCTGCCATGTCGTCCTGTTCATTACATTACACAGTTTTTAATTTAGTATATTTGAAATGGATTCATGAATTTCTGTGCACATAAAGTTAGTTTCTTAACAAAAATTACAGGATTTAGGTCAGAGGCCAAGTGTGGAAGTTAGTTCGTAGGACGAGGTAGCAATTGCTTCAGATTGACCGATTAATTTGTTATATACAGTAATTAAGAAGGATACAGTTACCTTAGCTTTAAGAGAATTAGGGATCATAAAGTGAGATACATTAAGATAAAAGAATGTTGGGATCTAAATTACTGCACACTAAGATAGCTAAGGCTACTTGATGTACCAGAACTTAATCTGATGACCAAGCCACACACCAGAAGATGAAGAAACAACGTTTCGGTGTGTCCCAAACCATTATCAAGTCGTATCACATCAAACACCAAAGTCCAGGACGGACCCCAAACGTCGTCATTTCTTCACCTTCTGGCGAGTGGTTTGGTCATAATCACATATACCAATATCTCTAAGGGTTTATACTGAAGGTTTTACCCATTAAATTCTAATTATTTACTCCATCTCTAACTTTCATGCAGGTTGAAGGCAGAAAGAATGAAAATGCTTTAAGAAAACAGGGTTAAACATGCTGCAATAGTAATAATGTACTGTATCAGTAACCTATCCTCAAGATAACATTTACATAGAAAAGAAGTGCAAAAGTAATACCAGTATGCATATTTTTATCTAGGCAGAGGACCAGTTGACTTACTTGTCCATGTTAGCACTTGTGGGGAACATTATGGGCAGAAAGAACGAATCCCTCACGTCTGGAGGAAGAGCACAACTTTCTCCTGCACTTCCTCTTGGAAGTGCAGAAGAAAGCTTGGATTTATCAAGAGTCGCTAAAATAAACACCCCAAGATTCTCATCAAAGTATAAAGATTTTTTTTTTTTTTTTTTTTTTTTTTACATAAGTGGGCACAGGAACAAACTACTTCTGACCTTCTCTATGGCAGAGGCAGCCAATGTCTACATCGACTGTAATGAGCCATGTGCATCCATAAACCAGCAGCTACTGACAGCAAAGGGCATTCGCTCAAAATGAGAGGTTTAGTGACTACAAATGTCACACACCCGAGGGTATGGAAGACCTTGGACTCACCAGGCACAATGATAAGAGACGATAGGTATACCCATCATTGTAACAAAAAAAAAAAAACTTTTGTTCAAGGCCAAAGGAGTGTGAAACTAGTTACAATGATCACTACCATACTGTCGGGGGCCAGACGGCCGAGTGGACAGCGCTCGGGAAACAAATGGGCAGTTTCTTTCACCCTGATGCCCCTGTTTGCCTAGCAGTAAATAAGTACCTGGGAGTTAGACAGCTGCTATGGGCTGCTTCCTGGGGGGGGGGTGTAACAAAAAAGGAGGCCTGGTCGAGGACCGGGCCGCTGGGACGCTAAGCCCCAAAATCATCTCAAGATAACATCAAGATAACTATTTCACTATCTCTAGTTGTTCCTCTGATCTACCTCTGGAAAGAGATTCAAATAATTGTAATGTTTAAAATTGCTATTAAATACTATGAGTACTTTATCCGTTAAAAAAGGAATCTTTTTAATTTTCACTCTTCATTATGTGGTATTTCTGTAGTGAATGTCATAAGAAGCTGGCAGCTATTCCAGTGATAGAGCCAAGAGCCATAAGACATGGCTGCTTTGGAGAAAGTTGAAAACTGGGCAACAAAAATCATTCCAAAGCCAAGTCAACTTTCTTACTAGGAACAGTTGAGGGCCACGGGGCTAACAACATTACAAACCTGGCCTGACAGGGCGGAATTCATCAAAACTTTTCAGATGCTGAACAATCTGGAGGATGTTGATCCAAACAGCTTCTTCAAACGAACAGATGTAACACAAAAAAGGAGCAACAGTTGACCAGACCACACACTAGAAGGAGAAGGGACGATGACGTTTCGGTTCCGTCCTGGACCATTCTCGTCGTCGTCCCTTCACCTTCTAGTGTGTGGTCTGGTCAACTTACTTTAGCCACATTATTGTGACTCATCGCCTGCACAAGGAGCAACAGAATTAAGCTCAACAAGCCATAATGTAGGACATAAAACAGAAGATGCTTTTTCACCCACAGGGTTATAAACCCAAGGAACAGCGTACCCACTAAAGCCGTAAATGCCAAAACTTTGTTGAAACTTAAAATCCAGTTTGAAAAAATCATCAGGACAAATGGGGAACTTTTGACAGGTTGCCAGCTTCCTGTCCTCATCAAAGCCACTAGTGTTTCAGTGGTCCTCGGGTAAATTCAGGTAAATAGTATTAATTCTCACCTGAATATCTTCAATTTCATCAATATCAATCTTCTTAAACTCCTTCTTCATTTCCTTTACCCCAAGCTTCATGGCGTTGACAGTTGTCTTAGTATCTTTAAGAGTCTGCGTGGCATAGTTTGCTTGCTCCATGTTGAAGGACTGGTTCCGCAAATTTGCCGACTGCTGCTCGTACATTTTTTTTTGTTTTAAGACACGTAATGCTTTTTGTTTCACCGCATTTTTTGCAGGACCTTCTCGCATCTGTTGAAAATATACATTGAAAATAACATACAGTAGTTAACACAACATTTCACAATTTTTTGTTAAACTGTATAAACATGCAATACAGTATGTATATAGACAATTATTCATTAATTTATTAATTTGATATTTACACTGTGTACCAAACATACTAAGATAAAAAAAATTTTTTTGGCCCATTACAGAAATTTGTTAATAATATTTAAGCATTCAGCCATAATTGCAACTGTATCAAGTACAATCCATAAAATACAGCACCTATTAAAATAAAAGCAATTGATGTATCCCACAAGTAACCACAATCAAACTTTTGTCTGTAAACAACGGAAACTTGCATAGTACAATGGACGACAAGTTACTCAAAGACATCCGGAGCAATAAAATACTATGGGGAAGATTTTGTGAAAACCTAGTGTTTTCCTTGGCAATTTCCAGCAGACACTACAAAACATACAAAGAACCAAGCATTTGGTACCGGTACTACACGCGACCAATGAAGTGTTGTTTGATCAAGAAGAGTTGATTTTGTAGCAAGTATATTATGTAAATAATATACCTGTAGGTTATGTAGGAAGAAACTTCTATATCTTGTTAAGTACAACTGAGGCAACGTCATTCTCTATGTTCTCGAGGAAGATGCTACATAAGAATATGATATTACAAGCTCACTCTAAGGGTCTGGTTAAGGTTGTAAGTGGGGGTTGGTGAGGGTGGGTGGAGTGGTGGGTGTGGGTGGAGTGGTGGGTGTGGGTAGGGTTGGTGAGGGTGGTGGGTGTGGGTGGGGTCAGTGAGGGTGGTGGGTGTGGGTGGGGGTGGGGTTGGTGGGTGTGGGTGAGGTTCGTGGTGTTGGTGGGTGGGGGGTTAACACTAGCCACAACTCTCCCAGCTGTCAGCAAGTGGCAACACAGGTCACCCATGGAAGAGCTGGATCACTTTGCCAACCACCTTGTCAATAACATACCTGTGACTGATTTGGCCCCTTTCACTTTTCTTCCGGAATATATAAATTCTAAACTCGAGCAAATTTGATGATGTGGTTTGTAATATTCTCATCTCTGTCAGTGATATTTATAAATAAAAGGATTGCCCCAAAATGGACCCCCTGAGGTTTCTTACCACAGGGGTCTTACCACTTACCATATTTCTCCAATTAGATTCATTCCCATTTTACAACATTTTTTGTTTTCTTTTTTAATCATTGTTTTATCCATTCTAGTATTATTCATTTATTCCATGTGCCTGTAATTTCCTTGCCAGTCTTTCATGTGGTACCTTATCAAAAAGCTTTAGCAAAATCCATGTATACTACATCAACAGAGGTCCTTTGAGTAGCTGGTTACTGTTTCCAAAAATGTGAGCAGGTTTGTAAGGCAGAATCTATTTTTAAAAAACCCATGTTGTGTCAATTTTACAAGATTGTTCACTGAAAGATGGTGAATGATTACCTCCCTTAGGATTCTCTCCGGGAGCGTCAAGATGTGCGATGTCAACTGGCCTGTATTTCTCCACCGAGCTCAATCTGCCTTTTATTGAAAATAGGGGTGACATTTGCATATTTCCAATCTAGGCAGACTATCCCTTAATCCAGAGACTTTGTGAAAAGTTATTTCATTGGTAATCATAGTTCTTCTGCTAGTTCCTTTATGACTTTGGATTGTATTCCATCCACACCTGGGATTTCGAGTCTTTTAATTTGTCATGTTCTTCCTAATTATGACGCATGTTATGGTTATATCTTCATTCATTATCTTCACCTCCTTTAAACATTTGTGTGGGTGATTGATGTCATTTAACTTTCTAGTGTAAACACTGATGTAAAATGTATTAATTTAGTGTGTTGCTGCCCTCTTGGCGTCCATTATAGTTGGGTTAGTTTCATCTTTAAAAGGTCCTACCAAGTCCTTAGTTTTGGTTTTATTTCTTATATAGGCATAGAATGACTTTGGCTCTTTCTTTACATTTTGAACACGTTTTCTTTCGTAGTC
>WNGS01001312.1:2210110-2221214 GCA_020271785.1 Procambarus virginalis | reverse complement strand
TATTAATTAATTTTTACAGAGCGACTGCTGTACCACAATAAAGAAATCGTAACATGACTGAGTAGCATGTCAGTACTGCAAAGATGCAACTAAGGGAATAAGTCATAGGACGTTAATCGTGCCTAGAGTCGGCTAACCGAAGCAATGTTGCAGTACTCGCAAACAGCGTAGTGCTATAATTAAACAATACCAGAGATAATGAGTGGCACAGCCAGTATAGTATGATTAAATATATTCTGCATACGCACAGGGCATAGGAAGAATAATGAAGATTTCCATGGTAAAATAGCGTAATGCTATAATTAAACAATGCCAGAGATAAATGATTGGCACAGCCAGTACAGTATGGATAAATATATTGTGCATACGCAGAGGGCAAAAGCCACTATTACGCAAAGCGTTTCAGGCATGAAAAACTTAAATGACTAAAGCTTAATATTAATTGAGTATAAAGAATAAAATGTGCAGAGGACAAATAAAAATAGGGATAAAAAAGGGGGGGGGGGGGAATGGCTGAAAAAGCAGCACAAATACAATTAGGTCGACAAACAGCTTTTGTATAAAAAAAAAGACATGAGTTGACAATAGAGGGGTAGGGTAGGTTACAGGGAATTTATTAGGTAATGCTTCGTTTTTATCTTTAACTGGTTGAGAGAGGTACAGTCTTTAACATGGTTGGGAAAGTCATTCCACATTCTGAGACCCTTGATTTGTAGAGAATTTCTAGTTTGATTAAAGTAGAGCAAATCTAGTTTGTTTTGATTAGTCTGTATTTGTTTCTGGTGTGGTGCTCATGGGTTCTGTTACAACGTTCAATAAAGCTTTTGAGGTCAGGATTAGCATTACAGTTCAGCGTTTTATATATGTATGATACACATAAGAGAATGTGCAGTGACTTAATATCTAACATATTCAGAGATTTGAGAACGGGTACCGAGTGATGTCTGGGGCCAGAATTGGATATTGTCCTAATAGCAGCTTTATTTATGTTCTAATATTTAGCTAAGCAAGTTATATGTCAGTTGATTGATTTAGAAAAGTGTACTTGTGGTGGGTCCCGAGCCATTGTTGATGTGCACTTTGCATGAAGGTTTTGTGAGGTGCGGTGTAGGGAGAACATAGGAGTGTGTGGTGAGTGTTGTTGTGGGTGTGGGAGAGTAAGCGCCCGGCTGCGGCCCCGTCACCCTCTACCTGGTCACGAGCTCCTCACTCATATCCTGCCTCACTTGGCTCTACCTCACTTCTCCTCACCTGTACGTCTCAGTAACGCAGTCCTCACGTCTTCACTCCGCTTGGTTAGGCCACTTGTGGCACACTGAGCAGCTAAGGCAAGGTGTAATATTGGTGGTGAGGGACGACGGAGGTCTAGCGTAGAGGCGCTTTCCAGAAAGGTCGAGTTTTATAATTTAATGATGTAATTAATCTCATTTTGTCGGGGACAGGCAGCCAGTATACTTACAGTACATGTTAGGCTTATATCGAGCTACCTCCTTCCCCAAGGTTGCACTACTGGATACCCCCAGGATACAACCCCACGACAAGCTGACTAACTCCTGGCTACCTCCTTACTGCTAGGTGAACAGGTGCATTAGATGATGGGAAACACGCTCGACCATTTCAATGCTGCCTGGGATTCGAACCAGGAATTCTAAATTGTTGGTCAAGAAATGAACCTGGCTACTTCCAGGATCAATAATAATAGTAATAATAATAATAATGATAATAAATAATTTTGTTTCAAACGAATGTGTGCAAATTGTATACTGTCTTTATTCCTTTTGCATGGTAATGACAGTTACTTTTATTGTATATTTACAACATTGTATATTGTTGTGATATACATTAAATAGATTTTTATTGTATTTATATATGTAATGTCTTTCATTAGTTTATAAACTTCAGGTTTGGCAAGTCCTCGTGAGCAGCCATGAATCGTCTTTTTGGCCGTGGTAAAGCAAAGGAGCCGCCTCCAAACCTTCAGGACTGTATTGGAAATGTTGATAGTAGAGCAGACTCTGTTGAGAAGAAGATCTCTAGATTGGATGCTGAGCTTGTCAAGTATAAGGACCAAATGAAAAAGGTAATGAAATGTCACAAATTATTCATCCTTATAAAATTTAATGTATTTCCTTAAGTAGCATACAGTGCTGTACATGTACAGTACTTGAATATTATTACATAAAGAAAAATTAAATTTAGTGTAGTTGCTAGGCTCCTTCAATAGCTCCCTGGCACATATATACCCGAGTTTACATGAGTTGCTAACACTAATGCCCACAGTGATGACAAGAAGCCGTTGGCTTTTCGAAGGTCCCCCCATTGTCTTATTGATCTTTTCCCACTATACTTTAAACATTACACTGTACTTACAAAACGTTAGCATAGTTTTGGCATTTACAGCTTTGATGGGTAGGCAGTTCCATGGGTTAATAACCCTGTCGGTGAAAAAACATCTACACTTCTCAGTCCTACATCGTGGCTTGTTGAGCTTGAAACTGTTATTCCTTGTTTGTGTTTTACATCTGACCTTTTGAAGAAATTATCCAGATCAACATACTGTACTCCAAATTGTTCAGTATTTTAAAAATTTTAATGAGATCTGCCCTGTCATGCCTGGTCTGCAGTGTTGTTAGCTCTGTGCCCTCAACCATGTCCTGATATGAGAGTTGACTTGGTTCTGGAATGATTTTTGTTGCCCAGTGTTTGCACCTTCTCCGGAGCAGCTATGTCCTTCTGAAGATGAGGTCTCCTTGCTTGGATACAGTAATCCGAGTGCGGGTGCACCAGAGATTTATACAATTAAATCACTACCTTCTTTTTCGTGAAGTCGAAGGTACGCTTGATTATTTCAAGTGTTTGGTTAGTTTCTTTGCCTGCTGCCCCTACCTGCTGTGCCACTTTCATTGAGTGGTGAATTTTGAATTCAAGGTCCTTTTCTTCCTCAATCTGCTATAATGTAATTTTGTTATATATATTGTACTGGAATCACAGGAGCGACCCTGTCATGTGAGGCTTCTGAGACTTACCCACCCTATCCGAGGACAGGACCAGAATCTAAGACCTTAAGAGAAGTGAGGGAATTATGGGTATCAGAGATCAAGCCATGTTATAAAAGATAGTGGGCTTGCTATGGGGGAACTGGTACTATTAAGGGGTAAGGGTAAGTAGAATACAGAGGTATCAAATATGGGAGAACTAAAAGGCCCGGTCCCCAAGTAAAATGTTCACAGTAATCAGAATTTGCTACTAAACCTGTAGCCTAGAGGAAGATCTTGTACTCCCACACAGGAAGAAAGGATACTCTGTTCTAGCTTACTTATTTATTATCCCCTTTAACAATTCCCCATATACATTCTCACCAATAACAAATATAACAATAACTTTACCCCGATCTTACGTTAAAAGCCTTGGTTCACATAAGCAGGATACAAGGTTTTACACTGAACACAAGCTAGGGTAAAGCTCTACTATTAAAACACTTGAAGTTAGAGTCAGCTTAGGGTAGGGAGACCACGTGGTTCCACTGAGACCCCCTTTAGAGTAACTAGTAAGAAAACACACTTAAAAAACACCTACTACACCCTAAGTATACTACTCTACACTAGAACAAGGATATGCCAGAATATAACAAATAATGCACATAAATTACTAACCCGAATAAGACACAGAAATAAAGAACTAAGAGGAAGGAGGAGCACGTCCTATCACCACAGCCAGCCAGCAGAGAAGAGCGAGGGAGTTCTCCCTCCTTCTCAGTGGGCTATGCTGCCGGCAGACTGTTCAACTAATCATACCGGCGCCCGATACAAAGTTTACTCAGGTTTACTTTACAAATGATTAGACAGTATTAGTAAACATAGTTGGTGCCTATTTATATTTAATAATCAAACCCAAGCTCAGTCTTTAATACTCTTTGAGAAAAACCAATAGTTTTACGTCTGGCAGGGAAGATTACAAACAACTTCAGCTCTCGATGCGTCCCATGCCATATTGTAGTTAATAAGCTCAATTTTGACCTCTGGTTTCCATCTAAGAAACCAGGGTCGTAACAAGCACAACAAGGAAAATAGTCCAGAAAGTCAATGGGTGAAATAAACCAACAAGAGCAGGTGGGGGTAATGCTATACGAGAAAGAGGTCCTGGATGCAACCAATAATGAGGAACTAAACACCATGGGATTTCAGAGTAAGTATGATGAAACATACTAGCTCAAGTAGCAGCAAAATAACTGTGGGAGTGTGCTTCAGGGATGATGGAGCAGCAGCAGAGGTTGTTACTGATCTGCATAAGTGATTAAAGCAGCATCAGAAACCCAATCCTAATAAAAGGGGATTTTAACCATGTATCATAGATTTAGTAATCTAAGATCACAAGTAGAGGAAGAACAATTTCTAGATCTGGTTCAGGACTCCTTTCTCATACAGCATGTGGTAGAGCCCACATGAGGTAACATCATGCTAGATCTTGTGCTAACATCAGATGAGGGTATGATTGATCAAATTCAGGTGGGGAAAACTATCCCCTCAAGTGATCACCATATTTTAAGATGGACTACAAAAACAGAAACCCACATAAAGGTTCATGATTATGAATTTCTAGATTACCATCGAGGTGACTATCAAGGAATGAGAGAAGAACTGCAAAACATCTGGAGGGAGCTAATAGTTGAACATGGCATGGAAGCATCATGACAACCTATAAGAGGTATCCGGAACTTGTTAAAAAATTTGAGCCAAAAAGGGGGAAGAAACAAAAGGGAACTAGATGGATGACTCCAGTAATGACTTTGACGCAGTAAAACAAGCTCTGATAACTAAGAGGAACCTTGGAGAACGTATAAATCCACATGGACATCGGTGATTATGAAATATATAAAAGGGCACTAAACTAGCCACCAGGAAATCAGACCAACAAAAAGAGACACGAAAGAAAAACGTGTTCAAAATGTAAAGAAAGAGCAAAAGTCATTCTATGCTATATAAGAAATAAAACCAAAACTAAGGACTTGGTAGGACCTTTTAAGATGAAACTAACCAACTATAATGGACGCCAAGAGGGCAGCAAACACACTAAATAATACATTTTACATCAGTGTTTACACTAGAAAGTTAAATGACATCAAATCACCCAACAAATGTTTAAAGGAGGTGAAGATAATGAATTGAGAATATAACCATAACATGCGTCATAATTAGGAAGAACATGACAAATTAAAAGACTCGAAATCCCCAGTGTGTGGATGGAATACAATCCAAAGTCATAAAGGAACTAGCAGAAGAACTATGATTACCAATGAAATAACTTTTCACAAAGTCTCTGGATTAAGGGATAGTCCGCCTAGAATTGGAAATATGCAAATGTCACCCCTATTTTCAAAAAAAGGCAGATTGAGCTCGGTGGAGAAATACAGGCCAGTTGACATCGCACATCTTGACGCTCCCGGAGAGAATCCTAAGGGAGGTAATCATTCACCATCTTTCAGTGAACAATCTTGTAAAATTGACACAACATGGGTTTTTAAAAAATAGATTCTGCCTTACAAACCTGCTCACATTTTTGGAAACAGTAACCAGCTACTCAAAGGATCCGGTGATGTAGAATACATGGATTTTGCTAAAGCTTTTTGATAAGGTACCACATGAAGACTGGCAAGAAAATTACAGGCACATGGAATAAATGGATAATATTAGAATGGATAAAACAATGATTAAAACAAAGAAAACAAAAAATGTTGTAAAATGGGAATGAATCTAATTGGAGAAATATGGTAAGTGTTAAGACCCCTGTGGTAAGAAACCTCAGGGGTCCATTTGGGGCAATCCTTTTATTTATAAATATCACTGACAGAGATGAAAATATTACAAAACCACATCCTCAAATTTGCTCGAGTTTAGAATTTATATATTCCGGAGAAAAGTGAAAGGGCCAAATCAGTCACAGGTATGTTATTGACAAGGTGGTTGGCCAAGTGATCCAGCTCTCCATGGGTGACCGGGTGCCACTTGCTGACAGGGGGAGAGTTGTGGCTAGTGTAACCCCCCACCCACCAACACCACGAACCTCACCCACACACACCAAACCCCACCCCCACCCACACCACACCACCCTCACTGACCCCCACCCACACCCACCACCCTCACCAACCCACACACACCCACCACTCCACCAACCCTGGTTGATACCTGGTTGATACCTGGTTGATGGGGTTCTGGGAGTTCTTCTACTCCCCAAGCCCGGCCCGAGGCCAGGCTTGACTTGTGAGAGTTTGGTCCACTAGGCTGTTGCTTGGAGCGGCCCGCAGGCCCACATACCCACCACAGCCCGGCTGGTCCGGAACTCCTTGGAGGAATAAATCTAGTTTCCTCTTGAAGATGTCCACGGTTGTTCCGGCAATATTTCTTATGCTTGCTGGGAGGACGTTGAACAACCGCGGACCTCTGATGTTTATACAGTGTTCTCTGATTGTGCCTATGGCACCCCTGCTCTTCACTGGTTCTATTCTGCATTTTCTTCCATATCGTTCACTCCAGTACGTTGTTATTTTACTGTGTAGATTTGGGACCTGGCCCTCCAGTATCTTCCAGGTGTATATTATTTGATATCTCTCTCGTCTTCTTTCTAGTGAGTACATTTGGAGAGCTTTGAGACGATCCCAATAATTTAGGTGCTTTATCGCGTCTATACGTGCTGTATATGTTCTCTGTATTCCCTCTATTTCAGCAATCTCTCCTGCTCTGAAGGGGAAGTGAGTACTGAACAGTACTCAAGACGGGACAGCACAAGTGACTTGAAGAGTACAACCATTGTGATGGGATCCCTGGATTTGAAAGTTCTCGTAATCCATCCTATCATTTTTCTGGCTGTCGCAATATTTGCTTGGTTATGCTCCCTAAACGTTAGGTCGTCAGACATCATTATTCCCAAATCCTTTACATGCTGTTTTCCTACTATGGGCACATTTGATTGTGTTTTGTACCCTGTATTATGTTTAAGGTCCTCATTTTTACCGTACCTGAGTACCTGGAATTTATCACTGTTAAACATCATATTATTTTTCTGATGCCCAGTCGAAAACTTTATTAATATCAGCTTGAAGTTTTTCAATGTCTTCAGCCGAGGTAATTTCATACTGATTTTTGTGTCATCTGCAAAGGATGATACGAAGCTGTGACTTGTATTTTTGTCTATATCTGATATGAGAATAAGGAAAAGCAGCGGCGCAAGGACTGTACCCTGAGGTACAGAGCTTTTAACTGCACTTGGACTAGATTTTATATGGTTGACCGTTACTCGCTGAGTCCTGTTTGACAGAAAACTGAGTATCCAGCGTCCTACTTTACCGGTTATTCCCATTGACTTCATTTTGTGTGCTATCACGCCATGGTCACATTTATCGAAAGCCTTTGCGAAGTCCGTGTATATCACATCAGCATTCTGTTTTTCTTCTAATGCCTCAGTGACTTATCGTAGTGCTCAAGTAGCTGTGAGAGGCACGATCTTCCCGCTCGAAATCCATGTTGGCCTGGGTTGTGAAGGTCATTGGTCTCCATGAAATTGGTGACCTGACTCCTAATCACTCTCTCAAATACTTTTATTATGTGCGATGTTAGTGCAACTGGTCTATAATTCTTTGCCAATGCTTTGCTCCCTCCCTTGTGTAGAGGGGCTATGTCTGCTACTTTAAGTGCATCTGGTATCTCCCCCGTGTCCAAGCTCTTCCTCCACACTATACTGAGTGCCTGTGCTACCGGCACTTTGCATTTCTTTATAAATATTGAATTCCATGAGTCTGGACCTGGGGCCGAGTGCATGGGCATGTTTCAATTTCTCTTTCAAAATTTAGTGCGCTCGTGTTGATATCAGTTATATTTACAGGGGTTTGGATATCCCGCATAAAAAAATTGTCTGGATCTTCTACTTTCATGTTGTTTATTGGAGTGCTAAACATGTCCTCATACTGCTTTTTTAGGATTTCACTAATTCTTTGTCATCCTCCGTGTATGAACCTTCACTTGTACGAATAGGTCCAATACTGGCAGTGGTTTTTATTTTGATTTCGCATATGTGAAGAAGTATTTGGATTTTTCTTTATTTCCTGAATTGCTTTCTGTTCTAACTGCCTTTCTTCAGTTTCATATGAGTGTTTCAATTTCCGCTCGATTTCTTCAATCTCCCTATTTAAATTATTCTTCTTTGACAGGAAATTCGTGTCTGCATAAGCAGTTCCGTATTCTTTTCCTGCGTTTATAGTGTTTCCTGCGTTTACCACCCTCACCAACCCCCCCACTTACAACCTTAACCAGACCCTTAGAGTGAGCTTGTAATATCATATTCTTATGTAGCATCTTCCTCGAGAACATAGAGAATGACGTTGCCTCAGTTGTACTAACAAGATATAGAAGTTTCTTCCTACATAACCTACAGGTATATTATTTACATAATATACTTGCTACAAATCAACTCTTCTTGATCAAACAACACTTCATTGGTCGAGTGTAGTACCGGTACCAAATGCTTGGTTCTTTGTATGTTTTGTAGTGTCTGCTGGAATTGCCAAGGAAAACACAGGTTTCACAAAATCTTCCCCATAGTATTTTATTGCTCCGGATGTCTTTGAGTAACTTGTCGTCCATTGTACTATGCAAGTTTCCGTTGTTTACAGACAAAAGTTTGATTGTGGTTACTTGTGGGATACATCAATTGCTTTTATTTTAATAGGTGCTGTATTTTATGGATTGTACTTGATACAGTTGCAATTATGGCTGAATGCTTAAATATATTAAAAATTTCTGTAATGGGCCAAAAAAATTTTTTTTATCTTAGTATGTTTGGTACACAGTGTAAATATCAAATTAATAAATTAATGAATAATTGTCTATATACATACTGTATTGCATGTTTATACAGTTTAACAAAAAATTGTGAAATGTTGGTTAACTACTGTATGTTATTTTCAATGTATATTTTCAACAGATGCGAGAAGGTCCTGCAAAAAATGCGGTGAAACAAAAAGCATTACGTGTCTTAAAACAAAAAAAATGTACGAGCAGCAGTCGGCAAATTTGCGAACCAGTCCTTCAACATGGAGCAAGCAAACTATGCCACGCAGACTCTTAAAGATACTAAGACAACTGTCAACGCCATGAAGCTTGGGGTAAAGGAAATGAAGAAGGAGTTTAGAAGAGATGATATTGATGAAATTGAAGATATTCAGGTGAGAATTAATACTATTTACCTGAATTTACCCGAGGACCACTGAAACACTAGTGGCTTTGATGAGGACAGGAAGCTGGCAACCTGTCAAAAGTTCCCCATTTGTTCTGATGATTTTTTCAAACTGGATTTTAAGTTTCAACAAAGTTTTGGCATTTACGGCTTTAGTGGGTACACTGTTCCTTGGGTTATAACCCTGTGGGTGAAAAAGCATCTTCTGTTTTATGTCCTACATTATGGCTTGTTGAGCTTAATTCTGTTGCTCCTTGTGCAGGCGATGAGTCACAATAACGTGGCTAAAGTAAGTTGACCAGACCACACACTAGAAGGTGAAGGGACGACGACGAGAATGGTCCAGGACGGACTGAAACGTCATCGTCCCTTCACCTTCTAGTGTGTGGTCTGGTCAACTGTTGCTCCTTTTTTGTGTTACATCTGTTCGTTTGAAGAAAGGTTTGGATCAACATCCTCCAGATTGTTCAGCATCTGAAAAGTTTTGATGAAATCCACCCTGTCAGGCCAGGTTTGTAATGTTGTTAGCCCCGTGGCCCTCAACTGTTCCTAGTAAGAGAGTTGACTTGCTCTGGAATGATTTTTGTTGCCCAGTTTTCAAATTTCTCCAAAGCAGCCACGTCTTATGGCTCTGGCTTTATCACTGGAATAGCTGCCAGCTTCTTATGACATGCACTACAGAAATACCACACAATGAAGAGTGAAAATTAAAAAGATTCCTTTTTTAACGGATAAAGTACTCATTGTATTTAATAGCATTTTAAACATTACAATTATTTGAATCTCTTTCCAGAGGTAGATCAGAGGAACAACTAGAGATAGTCAAATAGTTATCTTGATGTTATCTTGAGATGATTTCGGGGCTTAGCGTCCCAGCGGCCCGGTCGACCAGGCCTCCTTTTTTGTTACACATCCCCAGGAAGCAGCCCATAGCAGCTGTCTAACTCCCAGGTACTTATTTACTGCTAGGCAAACAGGGCATCAGGGTGAAAGAAACTGCCCATTGTTTCCCGATGCTGTCCACTCGGCCGTCTGGCCCCCGACAGTATGGTAGTGATCATTGTAACTAGTTTCACACTCCTTTGGCCTTGAACAAAAAGGGTACAAGGCTTTGTGCTTCACTGCCAATGCTCAGGACACTATTAAGTTAAAAAGTACTGTAGAAGTAGTAGCACACAATTTTTTTTTTTTGTTACAATGATGGTATAACTGTCGTCTCTTATCATTGTGCCTGATGAGTCCAAGGTCTTCCATACCCTCGGGTGTGACATTTGTAGTCACTAAACCTCTCATTTTGAGCGAATGCCCTTTGCTGTCAGTAGCTGCTGGTTTATGGATGCACATGGCTCATTACAGTCGATGTAGACATTGGCTGCCTCTGTCATAGAAAAGGTCAGAAGTAGTTTGTTCCTGTGCCCACCTATAAAAAAAAAAAAAAGAAATCTTTATACTTTGATGAGAATCTTGGGGAGTTTATTTTAGCGACTGTTGATATATCCAAGCTTTCTCCTGCACTTTCTGGAGTGCAGGAGAAAGTGTGCTCTTCCTCCAGACGTGAGGGATTCGTTCTTTCTGCCCATAATGTCCCCCACAAGTGCTAACATGGACAAGTAAGTCAACTGGTCCTCTGCCTAGATAAAAATATGCATACTGGTATTACTTTTGCACTTCTTTTCTATGTAAATGTTATCTTGAGGATAGGTTACTGATACAGTACATTATTACTATTGCAGCATGTTTAACCCTGTTTTCTTAAAGCATTTTCATTCTTTCTGCCTTCAACCTGCATGAAAGTTGGAGATGGAGTAAATAATTAGAATTTAATGGGTTAAACCTTTAGTATAAACCCTTTAGAGATATTGGTATATGTGATTAAGTT
>WNGS01001312.1:2164753-2205503 GCA_020271785.1 Procambarus virginalis | reverse complement strand
AATCCCAAGTTCTTTCCCAAGAGGCAGACAAGAGGAGCTCCAGCATATTTCAACAATCCTAAGTATTGTAGTACAGGATGACGATAGTGAGTGGTGTCCAGAGAACATAAAGGTATAGTGCTTTTGAAAATAGGTGAGATAACAGGAATGTGCCAAGGAAGTGAAAAATTGGATGAGAAAAAGTTACCCTAGTGTTTACAGTGCAGAGAACAACATTCAAGATGGCCTCCGGCGGCAAGAGGAAATACACAACAGAGCTTGATTTTGCTGGATTCAGTGAAGAAAGCATTGAGATAACCAGTCTACACAACAAGTTGGTAAAATTAGATGCTATAGTGACCTCTCATGTAGAATTAATTAGTAAATTGAAAGAAAGTAATGACCATTTGAATAGCAAAGTTGTATGTCTTGAGGGTGTAGTCAAAGACTGTGCAAGGATAAGATTCAATTGGAAACAAATTGCAAAGCCATGGAAGAAGAAAATAGACTCTTAAAAATAGCTTTGGAAGAAGTTAAAGTAAATTTAAACATAGATGACTACAATAGGTTAGGTAAGGAATTTCATCAGGAGAAACAGCTTTTGTCAGCACAGATGGAGGAAGTTACACAGGGTATAGAACAGTGCAAGAAAGATATGCAACTCACTTATGCGCAACTGGCCAAGGAGAAGGAAAAATTGGAAGAAGCAGTAAAGGAAGCCTGACACTGCAGCAACCAGGATAAAACAAACATTAGGCTAGAAGTGAGGAAAGAATTGGCATCCAACCCGAAGTTAGTGCAAAACACAGTTGATCGAAGTAAGTCCCTGATCATTTTTGGCTGCAAAGAAAAGGAGATAACATCTAGGTCAGAAAGAGCTGTAGAAGAAGCAAAAGTAGTAGATAAAATTGTTGGCCTCGTGGAAGGTCTTACAACCATAGAGAATGTGAGCGACTACAGAATAGGCCGATATGTAAAAGGGAAAGATCGACCCTTGAGGATCACCCTAAATGGTGCCAAACAGATGGAAGAAGTACTAAGGAATGCTAAAAAATTACGTAATGATGAGGATGGGAAAGTGTGGTCGTTAAGACGAGATCTTTCAAAAGAAGATAGAGAGAAGCTGAAACTGAACCTCGCCGAGGCAAAACGTTTAAATGAGAGCAGGAATGAAGAAGATATCAATTCTTTTTTCTACAAAGTGATAGGAGTAGGCAGACCAGTGAAGTGGTACATAAAGGCAAACCAACAAAATCATTAGAGAAAGGGCGAGTGAAAAATAAGAAGAGAGGGAACAAGTTCCTGAAGATTGCATACACCAACATAGATGGAGTAAGGTCAAAGATACTGGAGTTAAGTGATATAATACAGCTGCAGACACCAGACATTGTTGCACTCACGGAGACAAAACTTGAAGATGTTATTTTAAATGAGGTCATATTCCCAAGGGGCTACTCAATTTGGAGACGGGACAGAAAAATCAGGAAAGGCAGTGGCGTTGCTGTGCTGGTGAAAGAACACCTAAAGGTGAACGAAATAATGACTGCCAATCCACAAGAAGTTGATATAATAGCACTAGAGATCTGCCATGAGGATGATAAACTAATGATCATAAATGCATATAGTCCACCGCTAAGCAGCACATGGTCAAAAGAGGAGCTAGATAGTAAACGAGAAGGTCTTATAACAATAATGAGAGAGATCATAGCAAGAGCGGATAACGATAGTTCACGGCTGTTGATAGTCGGCGACTTCAACTTGAAATCCATAGACTGGGAGGCATATGAAGCTAAAACAGAAGATTTCTGGACCTGTAAATTTGTAGACCTCATCCTGGAAACATTCTTGTATCAACATGTTAAACAAGCTACGAGGATGAGGGAAGGGGACGTTCCCTCCATGCTAGATTTGATATTTACCAGGAAGGAGGAAGAAATATTTGACATTCAGTACCTTCCTCCCTTGGGTAAAAGTGACCATGTCTTTTTGGGAATAAAGTATGCAATGCGATATAATCTGGAAGAAAATATGACAGTCGATGCAATTGAAAAACCTGATTTTAGGAGAGGACATTATGGCAACCTTAGAAAATTTTTTAGTGAGTATAATTGGACAGACTTGTTGCTAGGCAAGGAAGTGAATGAGATGTATGTCAAGTTTTGTGAAATATATGATAAAGGAACAAAAAATTTATACCAAAACAGAGAAGCAGAACTAGGAAACAGGATTGGTTCAACAGAAAGTGCGAGAGGGCCAGAGACCAAAAGTCACAAAAATGGAATCAATACAGGAAGAGGCCAAACCCCAAACATACCAGCGATACAAAGATGCGAGAAACAACTACACGGCAGTGAGGAGAGAGGCAGAAAGAAATTTTGAAAAAGGGATTGCAGACAAATGTAAAACAGAACCAGGTCTATTCTATAAATTCATAAACAACAAATTGCAGGTAAAGGATAATATTCAGAGGTTGAAAATGGGAAATAGATTCACGGAAAATGAAAAGGAAATGTGTGAAACATTAAACGAAAAGTTCCAAAGTGTGTTTGTACAAAATGAAATCTTCAGGGAACCAGATACAATAAGAATTCCAGAGAACAACATAGAGCACATAGAGGTGTCTAGAGACGAAGTGGAAAAAATGCTCAAGGAGCTAAATAAGAACAAAGCAGTTGGTCCAGATGGAGTTTCGCCATGGGTTCTGAGAGAATGTGCACCTGAGCTCAGCATTCCTCTTCAACTGATTTTTCAGGCATCCCTGTTTACAGGAGTTGTAGCTGATGTGTGGAAAAAGGCTAACATAGTTCCAATCTACAAAAGTGGAAGCAGGGAAGACCCCCTTAACTATAGACCGGTATCATTGACAAGTGTAATAGTCAAAATATTGGAAAAAATAATTAAAACTAAATGGGTAGAACACCTGGAGAGAAATGATATAATATCAGACAGACAGTATGGTTTTCGATCTGGAAGATCCTGTGTATCGAATTTACTCAGTTTCTATGACCGAGCAACAGAGATATTACAGGAAAGAGATGGTTGGGTTGACTGCATCTCTGGACCTAAAAAAGGCTTTCGACAGAGTTCCACATAAGAGGTTGTTCTGGAAACTGGAAGATATTGGAGGGGTGACAGGTAAGCTTCTAACATGGATGAAAAATTTTCTGACTGATAGAAAAATGAGGGCAGTGATCAGAGGCAATGTATCGGACTGGAGAAATGTCACAAGCGGAGTACCACAGGGTTCAGTTCTTGCACCAGTGATGTTTATTGTCTACATAAATGATCTACCAGTTGGTATACAGAATTATATGAACATGTTTGCTGATGATGCTAAGATAATAGGAAGGATAAGAAACTTAGATGATTGTCATGCCCTTCAAGATGACCTGGACAAAATAAGTACATGGAGTGCCACTTGGCAAATGGAATTCAATGTTAATAAATGCCATGTTATGGAATGTGGAATAGGAGAACATAGACCCCACACAACCTATATATTATGTGAGAAATCTTTAAAGACTTCTGATAAAGAAAGAGATCTAGGGGTGGTTCTAGATAGAAAACTATCACCTGAAGACCACATAAAGAATATTGTGCGAGGAGCCTATGCCACGCTTACCAATTTTTTTTTTTTTTTTTTTTGAGATATATACAAGAGTTGTTACATTCTCGTACAGCCACTAGTACGCGTAGCGTTTCGGGCAGGTCCCTGGAATACGATTCCCTGCCGCGAAGAATCGTTTTTTCATCCAAGTACACATTTTACTGTTGCGTTAAACAGAGGCTACAGTTAAGGATTTGCGCCCAGTAAATCCTCCCCGGCCAGGATACGAACCCATGACATAGCGCTCGCGGAACGCCAGGCGAGTGTCTTACCACTACACCACGGAGACTGCCCAATTCAGAATTGCGTTTAAATATATGGATGGCGATATACTAAAGAAATTGTTTTCACGACTTTTGTTACGCCAAAGCTAGAATATGCAGCAGTTGTGTGGTGACCATATTTTAAGAAGCACATCAACAAACTGGAAAAGGTGCAAAGACATGCTACTAAGTGGCTCCCAGAACTGAAGGGCAAGAGCTACGAGGAGAGGTTAGAGGCATTAAATATGCCAAAACTAGAAGACAGAAGAAAAAGAGGTGATATGATCACTACGTACAAAATAGTAACAGGAATTGATAAAATCGATAGGGAAGATTTCCTGAGACCTGGAACTTTAAGAACAAGAGGTCATAGATATAAACTAGCTAAACACAGATGCCGAAGAAATATAAGAAAATTCACTTTCGCAAACAGAGTGGTAGACGGTTGGAACAAGTTAGGGGAGAAGGTGGTGGAGGCCAAGACCGTCAGTAGTTTCAAAGCGTTATATGACAAAGAGTGCTGTAACTACACTTAGGTAATTACACACACAATTTCAAAGCGTTATATAACAAAGAGTGCTGGGAAGATGGGACACCACGAGCGTAGCTCTCATCCTGTAACTAAAGATTTGCGGAATCTTTGTACTCAAGGGGATGGTCATAAAGTGACAAAGAGGGACGAAGAACGACCCGTTTACGAGTAAAAGTCACGGCACAAGTCTTAGTAGTAGAGAACTTGAAGCCATGATCGGTGGCCCAAGACGACACGGCATTAATTGCAAGTTGAAGCCGGCGTTGAAGGAGAGGGGACTCATCACCCTGACAGCAAAGGGTAAGATCATCAACATAGAGAGCGGAGAAGACGCCTGAAGGAAGAGAGGAAAGAAGACCATTGAGGGCAACCAGAAAAAGAGTAGTGCTCAGAACACTACCCTGGGGCACACCTTCATATTGCTGAAAAGAGGCAGAGAACGGTACCAAGCCTCACCCGAAAGGAACGACGAGAGGAAGCTGCAGAGAAAGAGAGGGAGATGACCACGAAAGCCAAAAGAATGAAGCTGGGACAGAATATGATATCGCCAAGTGGTGTCGTAAGCCTTTTCCAAGTCAAAAAGGACGGCAACAACCGAGGTCTTCGCAGTAAAAGCAGTACGAATATAGACCTCCAAGTTCACCAGGACATCTGTTGTGCTGCGGCACTTGCGGAAACCAAATTAAGAAGGGGAGAGGAGGTGATGGTGTTCCAAGAACCACATCAGACGAAAGTTAACCATACGTTCAAAGAGTTTGCAGACAACTTGTGAAGGCAATAGGATGAAAGTCCTTAAGGGATGTTCCCAGAGACCCTGGTTTACGAACAGCGAGGACAATGGCATCGAGCCAGTCCTCAGGGACTGATAACGACTCCCAGATCCGATTATACAGACTCAGTAAATACCGAGACGTGCACGGAGGGAGATGGCGAAGCATCTCATAATGAATGCCATCAGAGCCCGCCGCCGTAAAACCGCAGAGGGCCAGGGCAGAACGAAGTTCAGAGAGAGAGAGAAAGAGAGAAGGGATCGTTATAGGGAAGTCGAAGACGAGTGCATAAATCTAAAGGACGAGATTCAAGGACAGGTTTACAAAGAAGGAAAGATTGGGGAAGATGAAGACCAGAGCTAACAGAAGAAAAGTGGGAACCCAGTTTGGTAGCGACCTGCAACGGGTCCGCCACAAGAGTACCATGGAGGTGAAGGACCGGAGAAACATCGGGAACAAACTTACCCGCTATCTTGCGGATACGCTTCCAGATCTGCAGCAGGGGAGTTTCGGACGTAATGGTGGAGACATAAGATGCCCAACATTCACGTTTAGCTGTACGGATGGCCCTACGGGCCACCGCACTCGCCTTCCGAAAGAAAAGAAAGGAATCGGCCGTCTACCGACGGCGGTGTCTCTTCCAAGCTGCACGCTTACAGCGGACAGCCCGAGCAGTCTGCATTCCATCAGGGAACGCACTTCCGAGGACCCAGTGAGGAAGAGCGAGGAATAGAGCGGAGGGTAGCATCGAAGACAGTGTCATGAAAAAGGAGGAGAGGCAGAAGGGAGAGGTCAGAGAGAGCAGCACTGAGTGTAAATAAGTTCCAGTCCGCTTTAGCAAACTGCCACCTAGGGAAGGCGAGGGGAGGGTGAAAAAAGAAAAAGGTGACAAGGATGGGAAATGGTCACTGCCATGGAGGTCATCAAGAACCTGCCACGTGAAATCTAAGTAAAGAGAAGAGCAAAGAGAAAGATCAAGACAGGAAAGGGTGCGAGTCCGAGAGTCTAAATGCGTGGGCTCACCAGAATTCAGAAGACAGGGAAGAAGAGATTATAAACGGCTCAAGAAGGCGACCCCGGGTGTTCATCAGAACATCACCCCAAAGGGAATGACAACAATTGAAATCTCTCAGCAAGAGCACAGGCTCCGGCAAGGAGTCCAATAAGTGTTTCAGATCATGAAGAGAAAGCGGGACACTCGGGGGGGGGGGGGATAAATGGAACACACTGTACCATTTCCCCACAAAGATACGAGCAGCAGAACAATGGAGAGGCAAAGGAAAAAGTAAGGGGACAAAGGGAACATCAGAGCGAATCAAGAGAGCAGAAGAATTAGGAGCCCCAGCAACAGCTGGGGGGGGGGGAGGAGAGAAAGGAATAGCCACGAAAGCGACCAGGACGAGCACCAAGCATCGGCTCTTGGAGACAGACACAAAGGGGCGAAAACCGCGAAATCAGAAGTTGGAGTTCGAGGAAATTGGCGTAATAACCTCGAACGTTCCATTGAAGAACAGACATCGACAAGAAGAGAAAGGACAACAACAGAGAACAAGGAAGAAACAAAGGTGAAAGAGCAACACAGCATGTTAAAGAAGATCAGGGTCGGGATCAGGGTCAGCAAAGTCAGGGTTAGGGGGCATGGGTAAACTGAGCAAAGACGGAGGGAAGGAAGCGGGAGAATAGACCAGAGGTGGGCGGGCGGGGTCCAGAGGAGGAGGAGGAAGAGGAGGAGACAACGGAGAGGAGCAGTCAAGGACAGCAGCAGGAAGAGGGGGAGGAGAAAGAGAGGAGTGCACCTCAGCAAGGGCAGCAGCCGAGAGGGAAGCAGGGGCCAAAGAAACCTCCATAGCAAGAACAGGGGGCGCAACCACCGAAATGGGAGGGGAGGGAGCAATAGAGTCAGTAGTAGGGGCCGAGGAAGAGAGCCAAGCCATCTTACCCGCCAGGGAGGAGGAAGGAGAGAAGCCAGGCTTAAAGAGACCGGTGTCCCAGCAACTACGTACCGGGCAACGGATTCCAGCGTCTCAACAGGAGAAGCTGGACAAGAGCACACACGACGGCCGTTAGGAGAGCGATGGACATCAGCCCGCACCAACAGGCGGCGGGGAGAGTCAATAGATGGAGGAGAAGGATGGGAAGGAGGATCGGAGGGAGACGAGGAAGAAGACACAGGAGACATGACAGACCAGATAGAAAGAAGGGGAACCTCAGACAGAGGACCAGGAGGGGGACCCTTCGGGACAGAACTCAAAGGAACAGAGGAGGGGGCAGTGGGCGTATCAGGGTCCAAGGCCCGGAAACGGTTGTAAGTCTGAGGAAGGTGGGAAGGACGAGGAGAGGAAGAGCACAACACGCGAGCATAAGAGACGTTAGCATAAGGCGGGAGCCGGCGAACCTGGCGCCTCACCTCAGGAAAAGATAAACGCTCCCGGTGCTTCAAGGTAAGAACGGCTGCCTCAAGCTTGTAATGGATACATGCATGGGAGAAGGTAGGGTGGGCCTCACCGCAGTTGAGGCAGCAAACCTGGGAAGAAGTTCACTCAGACTTAAGAGTGACCTTCACCCCCTCACAAAGGACAGAGAGAGATAGTCCCAGAGCAGCGGAGGGCACCATCTTGAGGTTATCTTGAGATGATTTAGGGGCTTTTTAGTGTCCCCGCGGCCCGGTCTTCGACCAGGCCTCCACCCCCAGGAAGCAGCCCGTGACAGCTGACTAACACCCAGGTACCTATTTTACTGCTAGGTAACAGGGGCATAGGGTGAAAGAAACTCTGTCCATTGTTTCTCGCCGGCACCTGGGATCGAACCCAGGACCACAGGATCACAAGTCCAGCGTGCTGTCCGCTCGGCCGACCATGCCCAAACCTCCAGCACTAGTTACAGAGCCTAGGAGGAATGTACTCCTGGACAGAGCACCTGGCACCAGCAAGAATGACAGAGGGTGGAAGGGTCCGACCATCAAAGGTAATCTTCACAACCCGAAGGGGTTGACGGCGACGACCACGAGGGGGACGAGTAAACGTGTCAACCCGGAGGACAGAATGGCCCTGGGCATCGAGGATATGCCTAATATCATCGTGGCAGTCCTGCAGATTCCGAACACCGGTCACAACATGGGGTGGGAGGAGAATAGTGCCAACACTGGCATTCAACTGAGCGTTCTTTGAGACCCGAACAGGGGTCTCGCCAAGGCAGGATAAGGCAGCCAAGCGGGAAGCTGCATCCTGAGAAGGAGCAGCAACGACACGGGTACCGAGACGAGTAGGGTTGAAGGTAACAGAGGCATCCATGGAATCAACAAGATGTCGATGGAGGGAGAAATCGTCAGGAGGCGCAGAATCAAGAGGGAGGAGATCAAAGTATTTGGCCCACGAAGAGGGACCAAACAAGGCTTGATAGGCATCAGAACGGGAAGGAATCGAGCGAGTGCAGCTGTGTTGAGGACGGCGTTGAGAACCCCCAGAGAGAGAGGGGTTAAAAGGCGCAGTAGTTACAACTAGAGATGGAGCCGTGCCAGGGGACGAGGTAGTCACCACTGGGGGCTTGGGGCTCGACCCAACCACAGAGAAGGGAGGGGAGCCGAGGGGAGTAGTCAGAGAGGCCAAAGGAGGAGCAAGGTTGGGGCCCCAATGCAGCGGAGGCTACAGAGCCCGGTCTTCCAACACGGACCGACTTGGGGGCTTGGTCGCCCACCCCACGAGCCTGAGAAGGTAAAGGAGGAACAGAACACAACATAGGTACGAACCATAAACATTCATTCACGAATGTGCCCCCACACCCACCATGGAGCCATAATTAGAGGCAGGACACCCAACAAGAAGCTATCGCCGATCATGCCGGGGCCTCCTAGGGGTGCGTCGTGAGTATACGCCCCACAAACGCCACCTTAAGAACCGTCAGTCCGTCGAGATCAGGTTCAGTGAAGAAAGGGGGATTGACAATAAAAGGTTCCCCCTCGCTCGAGACGTTGGGTACTACAGTTCTACGGGTGCAAGAGTATGCCTCCTCAAGCATTCGGGTGTCAAAATAGAAGAAGTCCAAAGGAATAACCAGAACACGCAAAAGGTCGGCAGGAAACGACAAGCAGATAGGAGAAGAGGGGGGAGAAAAACGAAACAGAAGGAAAAGGAAAAGTTGTTCAGCAAAATTTGAGAGGACAGCCCGCCGTACCACCCACAGCAAATAGAAAAAGTGGCGAGCGTTACCCCGTGAGCGCTCATGAAGAACAATAAAATGTGTATACTCTTTTTTCAATTTTGCTACCTCAATTCTGGTCCTAGGTCTTTCATTTTGGTATCAATGTATTCACAATGAAATTCCCTATAGGAGTATGGGGTATATGCATATAATCTCCAAAACCACGGCGCACCTCTCCCACAGCCATGCCGAAAGCAGGCCAAATTAAAATAATTTTGACGCCATACTGGGTCGTTTCCAAACATTCGTCTACTAAATTTTTGACCCCATACTGCGTTGTTACTGAGCGAAGGGGTTCAAGTTTATATTATATTGTTATACTGTGGGTCAGATTTTTAGATACTACTGTGCACAGGTGTTGAATTACACAAATATTTTTTAATTATTTTATTGTATTAAAATTTTACAACATTCCAGAACTTCACCAAAACATCCCAATTGAGTCTACATCAATTTTTTTTCCAAAAGTTGACACACACCTTACTGACAAATCACTGAGAATGTTACACCAACTGACTTTTCTGATTTTTAACTATTTACAGTCTTCCACCCACTATTTTTACATTCATTCCCAAAATTTCACAATGCTCAAGCCTTCACTAGTCTTTTCCACATTTCTAATGAAGTTTTTGGAAAACCTGTGTATTTTACAATCAACATGTAGCCATGAGCTACTATACAACTGACAGCACAAAACATGTAGCCATGAGCTATACGACCGACAGCACAAAACATGTAGCCATGAGCTATACGACCGACAGCACAAAACATGTAGCCATGAGCTATACGACCGACAGCACAAAACATGTAGCCATGAGCTATACGACCAACAGCACAAAACATGTAGCCATGAGCTATACGACCAACAGCACAAAACATGTAGTCATGAGCTATACGACTGACAGCACAAAACATGTAGCCATGAGCTATACGACTGACAGCACAAAACATGTAGCCATGAGCTATACGACCGACAGCACAAAACATGTAGCCATGAGCTATACGACCAACAGCACAAAACCTGTAGCCATGAGCTATACGACCAACAGCACAAAACATGTAGCCATGAGCTATACGACCGACAGCACAAAACATGTAGCCATGAGCTATACGACCAACAGCACAAAACATGTAGCCATGAGCTATACGACCGACAGCACAAAACATGTAGTCATGAGCTATACGACTGACAGCACAAAACATGTAGCCATGAGCTATACGACCGACAGCACAAAACATGTAGCCATGAGCTATACGACCAACAGCACAAAACATGTAGCCATGAGCTATACGACCAACAGCACAAAACGTGTAGCCATGAGCTATATAGCACAAAATTTCCTGATGGAAATTTCTCAAGCCAACATCCTACAATACGGAACTTGTGATCACTTTCACCAGTAAAGTTTCTCACTTCACGATTCGCATTAACTAATACAGAAATATTTTAATTGTTACAAAACTAATTTCAGAATGCTAAACAACCATACTATAAAATCTAAATAAATATCTAATACTAAACACAGTACAGTACTGTATATATAAAAAAAATATATATTAAAAATGTCTCAACATTGAAGAATGAGGCATTCATTAGATGCAAAAAAGAAAATTATGCTAATAATATTTATCTCTTCATTTTCTTTTCATTAGCCTCAATATCTTCATCCAGCCCAACACTTCGCTTTGCTGCTGAAGATTGCACCGACTTGTCTGGTTTTATTTCTTCCTAAGTAAAGATATAAATATGATAATTACCATTTAGACAATTACATTTAAACAAAATACAGTAATTTTCAATCAAACTTACAATAATATACAGTAGTCTGGTTGCTTACATATCTGACTTTGATAGGATGCACAGCAAGTGAAAATATCAGTCAAGACAAGAATAAATAAAGAAGCACAGTAACATTTACACATCATTAAAGATGATCAAAAACCCAGTATACCTTGAGTATACCTTGAGGTGCTTCCGGGGCTTAGCATCCCCGCGCCCGGTCATCGACCAGGCCTCCTGGTTGCTGGACTGATCAACCAGGCTGTTGGACGCAGCTGCTCGCAGCCTGACGTACGAGTCACAGCCTGGTTGATCAGGTATCCTTTGGAGGTGCTTATCCAGTTCTCTCTTGAACACTGTGAGAGGTTTGCCAGTTATGCCTCTTATGTGTAGCGGGAGCGTGTTGAACAGTCTCGGGCCCCTGATGTTGATGGAGTTCTCTCTCAGAGTACCAGTTGCACCTTTGTTTTTCAACGGGGGTATTCTGCACATCCTGCCATGTCTTCTGGTCTCATGTGATGTTATTTCTGTGTGCAGGTTTGGGACCAGCCCCTCTAATATTTTCCATGTGTAAATTATTATGTATCTCTCCCGCCTGCGCTCAAGGGAGTACAGATTTAGGCTCTTTAGTCGGTCCCAATAGTTTAGATGTTTTACCGAGTGGATTCTAGCAGTAAAGGATCTCCAGCTTTGAAAGGGGCTGTCATTGTGCAGCAGTACTCCACTCTAGAGAGCACCAGCGTTTTGAAAAGTATCATCATCGGTATAGCATCTCTAGTGTGAAAAGTTCTTGTTATCCAACCCGTCATTTTTCGTGCAGTTGTGACGGCCACTTTATTGTGTTCTTTAAAGGTAAGGTCTTCCGACATGAGTACACCCAAATCCTTTACATTGCCTTTTCGTGCTATGTTATGATTTGCCTGAGTTTTGTACGTGGTTTCCGTTTTTATATTTTCATTTTTTCCATAGCGCATGAGCTGGAACTTATCTTCGTTAAACACCATATTATTTTCTGTAGCCCATAGAAAGACCTGATCTACATCTGACTGGAGGTTTGCCGTGTCCTCTATGTTGCCTACTCTCATGAAGATCCTGGTGTCATCTGCAAAGGATGATACAGTGCTATAGGTTGTGTTCTTGTCTATGTCCGATATGAGGATGAGAAAAAGTACTGGGGCAAGCACAGTACCCTGGGGGACTGAGCTCTTAACGGTTGATGGGCTGGATTTATTTTGTTGACTATTACACATTGGGTTCTGTTGGTCAGGAAATTGTAGATCCATCTGCCTATTTTTCCGGTAATTCCTTTTGAGCGCATTTTATGTGCAATAACACCATGGTCACATTTATCAAAAGCTTTTGCGAAATCTGTGTAAATTACATCAGCGTTTTGTTTGTCTTCCATAGCATCTAATGCCATATCATAGTGGTCCAGCAACTGCGACAGGCAAGAGCGCCCTGTTCTGAAACCATGTTGTCGGGGGTTATGGAGATGCTGTGCTTCCATGTATTTTGTGAGCTTACTTCTTAGCACTCTCTCAAAAATTTTAATGATGTGCGATGTTAACGCTATCGGTCTGTAATTTTTTGCCTCTGCCTTATTTCCTTCTTTATGAAGTGGTGCTATCTCTGCTGTTTTTAGTATATCAGGAATAACGCCAGTATCTAGACTTTGTCTCCACAGAATGTGGAGGGCCTGAGATAGTGGTTTTTTGCAGTTCTTGATGAATATGGAGTTCCAAGAATCCGGGCCTGGTGCAGAGTGCATAGGCATACTGTTTATGGCTTCTTCAAAGTCCAGGAGGGATAGGGTGACGTCTGATATATGATTTGATGTTGGTATCATATCCATGAAAAATTTGAATTGAATTTAAGGAATGAATTGCATTGAATTTAAGGAATGAATTGCATTGAATTTAAGGAATGAATTGCATTGAATTTAATGAATGAATTTAAGCATTGAATTTAAGGAAATACCTCTTTCTGGAGGAGCCCCCATGGCTCCCTGAAGATATCTTGCCAAGATTTTTCCACGTTGAAAGGTTACATCGATCACTGACGTTCTGTTTGGCCTACTGGGAACCAAAGTCAGAACCTTGCCCCTCACAGAGTTGCAGGGAGTGGATGTCAATCCACCACTCCATCAGAAAAAGTCTCCAGAAAGTCAACACAGCTTTACAGACAACTAGAGAGTTCATGTAAAATAAAGCCTTGAAATTGCCAAACTCCACACATGATTCACACAGAACAAGGAATTCACTCAAACTAGTTCGAAACTCATTAGTACCGATTACCACCTGGTAATCGGTACTAATGAGTTGGCACCTGCCCTCGGTCAACTCCCTCATCTCGGTTCTGGAGTCGATGAACAATCCACAACAAACTAACGAACCTGGATAGCGGTGGAGGGTGGGAAGGGGGGGGGGGGAATAATAAGGGAGCCATAGGGACTCCAGTGAGAAGAATTTCATTACATTCAATGCTGAATTTCTAGAGGTGGCTCCCTGAAGCTAACCACAGAGAACAAAAATGAGACTTGCCAAGAAGGAAGAGAGGTGGCAGACACTAGGGCAAAGAAGCAATCCCAGGCCAAAAGACATGGCCCCAGGATACATTGGAGAAGACCAAGCTTTTGGCCACATATTTGTGAATATCATGTGGCTTAGGGTAGACCATAGAAAGCTATACTTAATGATACTGCGGACAACCTGAGAAATGTGAATCTTCGAACAGGAAACCAAAGAAAGTCAATAAACAAGGTGTCTGAGATAGAACTGGTGGCATAAAGATACCGGCAAAGAGCTGTGACCAGACACGAGTGATGCACCACTATCACTCGTGGTGATGGTGCATCACCACATACTGTATCATTGGCAAGTACGAAAAAGTGAAAGATCAACCCTTGAGGATCACCCTAAATAGTACTAAACAGATGGAAGAAGTACTAAGGAATGTTAGGAAATTACAAAGATGAGAAAGGAAAATTATGGTCATTAAGACAAGATCTTTCAAAGGAAGACAGTGAGAAGTTGAACTGAACCTCATAGAGGCAAAAAGTTTAAATGGGAGCAGGAACAAAGAAGAAATAAATTATTTTCTGTGGAGAGCCCCTTCAGCTCCCCAGAGCTATACCGAGCTGATGTGTGTATAAGATCGTTGCAATAATTAATCGATAGAGTTCTAGGCCTACCGGGAACCACGACCCAGAACCTGGCCCCCTCAGAGAAGCATGAGGAGCAATGGCCTATAGACACCTAGACACCCTCAGGTAGTTGGAAGCAGAATATGTCTGCCATCTACCAGGTCAGGCACCCAGAAAGGTAGGAATCCCAAAACAAACTACAGCTGGTTAAAATTACAAACCGAAAGTCGGACAAGCAGGCAGAACTCCCCAAACAGAAAACACGCAAACAAGCATGACATCACCACAGTCGCCACTCCCCCTCTCCCTGGGAGGGGGATGGGGAAGCCCCAGACCTTCCGCACCGGCTACCCAAACCCAGTTCTGAGGCTGTTGTGTTGAGTGGCAGTCGACTGCTTTGGTTCCATCCTTTGAGCAGTGTTGTGCCTTACGGTGTCCTCTGCTGTGTGATGGTGTGCGAGCCAGGAGTAATTCAAGAAGTACTGGAGCTGCATGCACCTAGGGTCACCTAGGTCTCGTGGAAGGTCTTACAACCATAGAGAATGTGTGCGACTACAGGAGAATAGGCAGATATGTAAAAGGGAAAGATCGACCTTTGAGGATCACCCTAAATGGTGCCAAACAGATGGAAGAAGTACTAAGGAATGCTAGAAAATTACAAAATGATGACGATGGGAAAGTGTGGTCGTTAAGACGAGATCTTTCAAAAGAAGATAGAGAGAAGCTGAAACTGAACCTCGCCGAGGCAAAACGTTTAAATGAGAGCAGGAATGAAGAAGAAATCAATTCTTTTTTCTACAAAGTGATAGGGGTAGGCAGACCAGTAAAGTGGTACATAAAGGCAAACCAACAAAATCATTAGAGAAAGGGCGAGTGAAAAATAAGAAGAGGGGGAACAAGTTCCTGAAGATTGCATACACCAACATAGATGGAGTAAGATCAAAGATACTGGAGTTAAGTGATGTAATACAGCTGCAGACACCAGACATTGTTGCACTCACGGAGACAAAACTTGAAGATGTTATTTTAAATGAGGTCATATTCCCAAGGGGCTACTCAATTTGGAGACGGGACAGAAAAATTAGGAAAAGCGGTGGCGTTGCTGTGCTGGTGAAAGAACACCTAAAGGTGAACGAAATAATGACTGCCAATCCACAAGAAGTTGACATAATAGCACTAGAGATCTGCCATGAGGATGATAAACTAATGATTATAAATGCAGCGGTTGTGTGGTGCCCATATCTTAAGAAGCACATCAACAAACTGGAAAAGGTGCAAAGACATGCTACTAAGTGGCTCCCAGAACTGAAGGACAAGAGCTACAAAGAGAGGTTAGAGGCATTAAATATGCCAAAACTAGAAGACAGAACAAAAAGAGGTGATATGATCACTACATACAAAATAGTAACAGGAATTGATAAAATCGATAGGGAAGATTTCCTGAGACCTGGAACTTTAAGAACAAGAGGTCATAGATATAAACTAGCTAAACACAGATGCCGAAGAAATATAAGAAAATTCACTTTCGCAAACAGAGTGGTAGATGGTTGGAACAAGTTAGGGGAGAAGGTGGTGGAGGCCAAGACCGTCAGTAGTTTCAAAGTGTTATATGACAAAGAGTGCTGGGAAGACGGGACACCACGAGCGTAGCTCTCATCCTGTAACTACACTTAGGTAATTACACTTGGGTAATAATTACCTTCCCTGGGTGCCCTGTAAGTACTGCCCTTGCAGTTTGGGGTTACCTTCCACAAACTGTTCGGGGACTACCTCCGCAGGGTTCTTTTGCTGCTAGGTGATTGCCCACCCTTGGGGTCAGCTGGGATTTTTCTGTTTGGCCTTGGGTAGGAGGCAGTATCATTGCTGACTGGGTGCAAGGTACTGTGCAGCTGTCATATAATACACATAGCAGTGGTTTGTTCCTCCTGGAGACGTTGTGCTATTGTGGGGTGTTTCTTTTCTTTTCTTTTGTTTTGCCTGGTGGGTGGTCTGCCTGTGTGGCTTTAGGACCACTTGTATTATTTTGGTGGCCCTCCACTAGGTTCCTGTGATTGCACACATTGCAGGGGTTCAGCTTTTGTTTGTATGTTTGGTAGGTTTTGGGATAACCAATGAGCAGTACCTTGCCTGCGCTTCCCTTAGCAGTCAGCCTAAGGGCCCTGGAAACCCCCATCGGGCTGTTTGGTCCAATGTATGCATCTTCTGAGTCCCATCTCGCTTTGTGCAAGTTTGAAGGTTGCTTTGTCCCCTTGTCTCAGGGTAACACTCACCGTTTTTGCCTCCACCATGCTGCCTGTTCGGTCAATGACAACTTTGACCCGGAGTCCTGTGAGTGTTCCTTGCTTGTACTCCAGTTCACCCAATCCTCTGATATTGATATTTGGGTTATCTTGAGATGATTTCGGGGCTTAGCATTCCCGCAGCCCGGTCCTCGACCTGGCCTTCTTTTGTTACAAATCCCCAGGAAGCAGCCCGTAGCAGCTGTCTAACTCCCAGGTACCTATTTACTGCTAGGTGAACAGAGGCATCAGGGTGAAAGAAACTGTGCCCATTTGTTTCCTCCTCCACCAGGGATCAAACCTGGAACCTTAGGACTACGAATCCTGGGCGCTGTCCACTCAGCCGTAAGCACCCCCCCCCCCATCAGGCACAGAGTGCAGGCGGCTTCCACGTTGCATGCGAGGTTTAGGTTGCTGCAACGTGCTAGGTTGTTGCCTTTCCGGATGCCCAGCGGCTGCCCTGCTTCGCTTATAGGGACCCAGATTTGTAGGGCGTTAGTCGCCTCGACTTTGGTTTCGTCCTTGCCCCCTTGTCCTTTCCCCTGCTGTGGGTCATTCTGCTCCCAGCTCCCTAACATCTGAGGGTTTTGGAGTCGGGGCAGGGCTTTCTTGGTGTTGACACTCGGGTGGCTTTAAGGACTGTCCCTTCTGGATCGGCGGCAGGGGCATTCGAGCCTGTTCCTCCTGCCGAGGCTTTCTGGTCATGCCAATGGACCTCTCTTCTTCCCTGCTTTTCCAACGGACTCTGCTTTTTCTCCAGAGGCAGAGGGTTTGGAGGACGGTTCTGCCCCGGGTCTTGACGTGAAGGATCTTGGGGCTAGGGGGGAGTTGACTTGTGGAGGGTTTGGGCTCCGTTTCACCTCGTTTGGATATTGATACCTTTGGTCCAGGGCTTCTTGTTACATGGAGAGGGGTTTTCCTACCCCCCACCCAGTACGAGTTTGATATGATTTCATCTCCTCCCTGGGTCCGGTTCCGGGTTCCCTTGGGTTCCTGGTTCCCTCTTTCCGGAGATTTTCGGCTTTCCACATCCCACCTCGGGAGGTGTGGGAGGCCCTTGCAGCTTGCCTTCTGTGTGACCTGGATTACACCTCGATAATAGATCCTCCTCCTTTTGAGTTTGGCTCCTCTTTTCCTAATTGGGTGCATTACGAAGTGCCAGTCTTCCTGGCTGGCAGAGTGTTCTTTCTTTTCGTTGGGGGCGTGGCATGTGTTTTGTCAGACCTGCATGATTGAGTGGCGGGAGTTGACTACGGTTGTTCAGGTTTACCTGGGGGGCGAGTTGGAGTACCTCAATGCATGCTTCTTCGCCCCTGAGCTTCCTAGCGATGTCAGCCAGGTGCAGCTTCACGTGCAGGTTCCCTCCCTTTCGGCATCTTTGGTCACTGAGGATTTGCATGTCCGTGGGCATTTGGCTTTGGTCTTGCACTTCTTTTCCCTTCTGGAGCTGTCTTCAGACTTGTCTCGAGGAACATGTGGCGGAACTGGATTCTGGGCCAGCGTCCGGTGTGGTTGCCTCGGCAGCTCTGGCCTCAGCTGCCTTGTTGAAGCTGTGTCTCTGTTATTTGCTTCTGGCCTCGCGTGCCAACATGCAGTGCTCATCCACTCTTTGGAATCTGCTTGGGCCCTGGCTCCTAGATTTTCTTCCCATTTTTGTCCGTTGCTGTTTGCAGTCAGTGATGGTGCATTTTCTGCAGGCAGCTTCGTCTAGTTGCTGGTCTATGTCGGACTTTGGGCGTTTAGGGTTGCTTCCTCCGGCCTCTGGTGGTGTTGGGTTGCGCCTCCTCCTTTGGGCGACAAGTTCGTGGCTGGTGGTGCCGGACTCTTTCCCTGTGCTCTATCAGATCATCCTGGAGTGAGTACGCTTGGGTGTACCAATTATCACAATAAAAGCAGTGCAACACACTGGTTATTTACAGAACTCCTTCTCCATTTGACCTATTTATATTTACTCTATTACATCACTCTGCCCCTCTTTGAGGGAGCTAGGTATTGGCCTTTGGCCCCAGTAGGTTTTTATTTACTCGCACGGGCCTGGTGTGAAGGAATTGAGTATGGAACTAACTAGAGCAACTAGCTATAGGCAGCCACCAAGTGGTCCCTCCAAAATAAAAGAACTCCCTACTGGGGATATCTAACGACAAAATACTAGCAAATATCATAAATTCTAATGAATGGTTTTATTATGATATTTCCTGTACTTTCAGGAGATACAGATAATGAGATTACTCAGGAAATATACATAAATAAATACTGTACTGTACCATATTTTTGGCATATTTAGATGTCCAGTCTTTGGCTGTGGCTTCATACTGTGACTTCTTTAGCTGATATTCTTCTGCCTGAAACAGTTTATTGTCATAATCAACATAGTATTAAACTATATTTTAAATGTTATTAAGCCGTCAACGTTAAAAGTATAATAATTATATAATATACTAAAGAACAACTACATCGGGTGCTTTCCAAGTCCCAGGAATCTGCACTACAAATAAAATTATTGAGCATCCTTAAATATAATTAGTCCCCTGTTTTCCTATATTATTCCCTTTCTGTACATATATGGAGTAATTACTTAAAATTACTCAAGTGTAGTTACAGGAAGAGAAGCTTGTTCGTGATCTATGCTCGTGGTGTCCCATCTTCCCAGTACTCTTTGTTTTATAATGCTTTGAAACACTGACGGTTTTGGCCTTCACCACCTTCTCACTTAACTTGCTCCAGATGTCTACCATTCTGTAAAACAAAACTTTGTAATATTTTTTTGGCACCTTTGTTTCCTTAGCTTGAATCTGTGTCCACTTGTTCGTGAAGTTGCTGGTTTCAGGAATTCCTCTTTGTCAATTTGGACAATTCTTGTTAGTATTTTGTAATTTGTGATCATATCACCTCTTTTCCTTCTATCTTCTAGTTTTGGCATATTTAATGCCTCTAGCCTCTATTCATAACTCGAGTTTTCAGTACCAGAAGTCATTTTGTAGCATGACCTTGCACCTTTTCTAGTTTATTTGTGCGCTTCTTGAGATTTGAGCACCATACTACTGCATACAGTATTCCAATTTTGATTTCATGAAAGTCATAAACAGTTTTAGTATTTCACTATCCATGTTATTCAAAGGAAGTCTGAAGATGGAAAGCAACGCATATGCTCCTCCCACAATGTTCTTTGCAAATTCCTCTGGTGACAGTTTACTATCCAAAACCACCCCTAGATCTCGTTCATTATTAGAGTTCTTTAATTTCTTTCCACATAATTTGCAAGTTGTGTGTGGTCTGTTTTCTCCAAAACCACATTCCATAACATGGCACTTATTCACATTTAATTCCATTTGCAACATGATGCTCCAAGCATTTATTGTATCTAGATTAATTTGAAGGGCATGACAATCGTCTTCGTCTCCTATCTTCCTCAGAATCTTAGCATCATCCGCAAACATGTTCATATAATTATGTATTCCTTCTGGTAGATCATTTATGTAGATGATGAACAGTGCACAAGATTGGGAGCAAACACAATCTTGTGGGCAAGATTATGTATGAGGTTGGGAGAGGGTATCGATTGGGAGCGTACACAATCTTGTGGGCAAGATTATGTATGAGGTTGGGAGAGGGTATCGATTGGGAGCGTACACAATCTTGTGGGCAAAATTATGTATGAGGTTGGGAGAGGGTATCGATTGGGAGCGTACACAATCTTGTGGGCAAAATTATGTATGAGGTTGGGAGAGGGTATCGATTGGGAGCGTACACAATCTTGTGGGCAAAATTATGTATGAGGTTGGGAGAGGGTATCGATTGGGAGAGTACACAATTTTGTGGGCAAAATTATGTATGAGGTTGGGAGAGGGTATCGATTGGGAGCGTACACAATCTTGTGGGCAAAATTATGTATGAGGTTGGGAGAGGGTATCTGATGTTGGTGGATGTGTGTAGGTAGTGGCAATTTATCAGTGGGGTATGTGGGGGAGGGGATGGGTATTTATCAGCTATTGAATTTGATCAGCAGTTAACTCTAAAAGTCGTGCACATTGTATATATACAATTTGAGTAACTATCACCAAACCGCGCACATCATATATATACAATTGAGGATGCCACGCACGATTTAAATGTCCCGTGGGATAAAGAGGGCACCCATACACTACCCATGGGAAATTGTAAACAGATGCCATCTTTGAAAAAATCCAGAGAAGGCTGCCATTGTGAGGGCCTCAGTTACCCAAGAGACACCGTGGTGAACGCATCACGTTCCAGCGGCCGACTGCGCTCAGCGCAGCGTGCCTCCCAATCATTAACCAAGGAAGAAATTCATATTGAATTGTTCCAGGAGGGTGAGAAACCTGATATTGACGACTCCAACATAGATCAAGACTACACACAGCCCTCAGATGTGAATACGACTGATAGTGAGAGTGAACATGTGGTTGCCAGAAGGGTCAGGCCTATCCCTTCACCAGTGCCACCTCGTCCATATTCCCCCACCAATTCGCCCCTACCACACAGTTCAAGTGGTTCTGTGCAGCTAAATGATGTTTTGTGCAACGAGTCTGAGGAAGGTCGGTCGGCCGGTCGGAAGGGAGCCGGTCGGAAGGGAGCCGGTCGGCCAAGCGGACAGCACGCTGGACTTGTGATCCTGTGGTCCTGGGTTCGATCCCAGGCGCCGGCGAGAAACAATGGGCAGAGTTTCTTTCACCCTATGCCCCTGTTACCTAGCAGTAAAATAGGTACCTGGGTGTTAGTCAGCTGTCACGGGCTGCTTCCTGGGGGTGGAGGCCTGGTCGAGGACCGGGCCGCGGGGACACTAAAAAGCCCCGAAATCATTTCAAGATAACCTCAAGATAGGAAGGTGGCTAATTTTCTGGTTTTAGTTAATTAGAATCAGAGAATAGTTTTACCACGTCTGTAGCTAGTGCTAGTAGAGTGCGTGGTGTTACCAAGCGATGTTTTGTCGCATCAGCAGCGTCTCGCCCAGCCAAGCGCCACCACAGCGCACCACATGGAGACAAGGAGGAACAAAGCCCCTCACCTTAAAGTAATTTTCCATCATCGTCCGTTCTCGCCGCTACTGTGCGTAGACGGGCTTCAGTTCCTGGTCCACGGATTCCTCTCGCCATGGTGCAGTTGTTGCCTTTCGCAAGACACCAGGTGTATTTGTGTGGAGTGATTGGTGCAAATTTTGTTCCAAATACTCCCGCCTTTGACAATACAGATGTTGGGATTACAGATCTTTTCCCTAATACAGATGACGATGTGTGTGAAATGGAATTTTTTACTGCATATTTTGATGAGCCGCTTATGGAACATATTATCCAGGAAATGAACAAATATGCAGCTGATCTGATTGAAGGCAAGGAGTTATCAGATTTTTCATGATTACGGTGGTGGAATGACACAAATGTCAGTGAAATGTATGTATTTTGGGCACTGTGTATATTGATGAAACATTGTGTCAAACAAGTAATCAGCCATCATTGGGGAGCATTATGTTTCAACACCATTGTTCACCAAATATGTTTCATGATAGGTTTCCGATACTTCTCATTTTGCAAGTAATGAAGACGAGACAGAGGATGATATGCTTTGGAGGGTGAGGCCGTTTTGAGTGAACTTATTGGAAAGTTCAGAGATTTCACCATACCAGCTCAGAAGCTGGTGATTGATGAATCCCTTGTGCTTTTCAAAGGATGTGTTGCCTTCAAGCAGTATATTCCCTCCAAACGCCACAGATTTGGATTGAAATTTTTTGTACTCTGTGATTGTGAAACAGGAATAGTGGCAATATTCCATAATACTTACACAAGATAATATATTCTGTTACAGTACCAATGTAGACACTCCTGGTAATGACCAATATGGCTTTTCAGGTAGTATGGTGAAGACACTGCTTGCACGATGGCTGAACAAGGACCACATATTATACAAAGATAACTATTATACAAGTCTTTTGCTAACTAGATTCTTGGTAATAGAACTGGAGTGTGTGGCACAGTAAAAGCAAAACAAAAGAAAATGCCAGTGTTTGACAATGTAATGAGGTAGGTGATTGCCAGCTAAGAAAAACTGGTCAAATGCTTTTAGTACAGTGGAGAGACAGACGTGAAGTGAACATGCTGACCACCATTGACATTGGTACAATGGTGGACAGTGGCAAGGTGAACAAAACCACCAGACAAAAAGATTTATAAAACAGATTGTGTTATGACTACAACATAAACAGGAGTTTGGTTGACAAATGTGATATGACGGTGGGTGTAGTCGAGTGTGTATGGAAAACAGTGAAGTGGACCAAGATGTTTTTCCACCTTGTTGATGTAACAATGCTGAACAGTTACCAGGACTAGTAGATGTCCAACAATGATGCAAAAACATGTACATATTGAGTGAGTGTATATACAATATTGAGAAAAAACCAGAATACATTTTATATTTCCTGTAAAATAAAACATTTTTCAGCACATACTTGTGACACTTAATATGTGAGTGTATTGAATGTATGACAGTTGTATTATAATACAACATCAAGTGACAATATATTGAACAATAACAGTGAAAAAACCAGCGTTGAATGTAATGAAACGCCATTTTCTGGGTGAGTCCCGGAGGCTCCCCGGAGCTATCCCAGGCTGATATGCTAATGTCAGACTTTGGCATCAGTCATGTGTATGGAGTTCTTAGGCCTACCGGGAACCACGGCCAGAACCGGGCCCCCTCAGAGAGGCAAGGGGAGCAATGGCCTATAGAAGCCCCCGTGTGGTTGGAAGCATTCTATGTCTGCCATCGACCGGGACAGGCACCCAGAAAGGTAAGCGCCCCAAAACAAACCCCTATTCTGGTGAAAATTGCTACCAAAAGCCGAACTAGTGGATAGAACTCCCCAAAGAAAAACGAGCAAACTAGTGTGACGTCACACGCTGCCGCGCCGCTGTCTGCGCAGCTCCCCCCTCCCCGGGAGGGGGAAGGGGGAGCCCCAGACCCTCCGCGCCGGCTACCCACACCTCAGTTCTTGAGGCTGGATGTCAAAAACGCGAAAAAAACGCCGACCGGAGGGAGGGAGGGATGCCGGGGAGCCTCCGGGACTCACCCAGAAAATGGCGTTTCATTACATTCAACGCTGGTTTTCTGGGGGGAGCCCCGTCGGCTCCCCGGAGCTAACTACCCACAGACGGAAAAAAGAGGGACTTACCCGGGAGGCGGTCGTCGCTCACTCCTCAACTCGAAGCCGAGACAACTGGCTGCAACCGCCGACCCAAAGCAACACAGGCCCGCCGGGGCCCAGGGACATTGACAAGGTAACGAGCAGCCAGGACCCTGTTCGACCGCCAAAAACCCCGCGCCCGAATATCAGACCAAGACATATTCCCAAAGACGGCAGCAAGCGCCGCGAACTTCCGAACGTCATGGGCACGGGGATAGACCGCAGGCTGGCTGGACTTAATAACCCTGCGGACGACCTGAGAGACCCGCACCCGCGAACAGGGAAGAAGGGAAACCGGATCAACCCAGAGCGCGTCCCCGGACACAGAAGCCGTGGCGCGCAAATAACGGCGAAGCGCCGCAACCGGACACAAAACATGATGCACCCCCGGCCTGACCAACCAAGCATCAACCACCCACGGACCCCTCCGGAACGCAGCAGTCTCATTCTTTGCCAGAAAAGAAGGAGACGGCTGCAAGCGAACAAAACTATCACCACGACCAAAAGAGCAGAAGCCCCTGCGCCGGAGGAGAGCATGAAGCTCCCCGACCCGACCCCCAGAGGCCAAAGCCAACAAGAAAAGAGCCTTGGAAAAACAATCCTGGACCGAAGGGGCCACAACAAAACGAGGAGACGAAAGGAAAGCGAGCACCCTGTCCAAAGACCAGGACGGCTCAGGCGGCGCATGAGCAGGCCGGAGGTGAAACAAAGCACGAGACAGCTTGCGAAACGGCGCAGACGTGACATCGATACCGAAAGCAAGCTGAAGCGGCTCCGCCAGCGCCGCACGATAGGAGGCGACAGTGTTAGGCATAAGATGACGGTCCTGAAACAACCACGAGAGGAAGGACAAGACCACCCGAACAGACAAGGAATGAACACGACGAAGACGCAAAAAGAAAGAGAAGGACCGCCAGGAAACTTCATACTGCCGCCGAGATGAAGCCCGCAGGTGAGACACCAACAAGGAGGCCACCTGATCACCATAGAGATGATGATAAACTCGAGTCAAAAATACCATACGCGAAGACTCGAGGAGAAGATCGAACCAGCCACGTGACGCACCGGCCCGATCTGCTGAAAGAGGCGGAGCCGCGGAAAAACCCTCGGGTTCGGACACCGAGCAACTAGCACCGGAAACCAAGGCTGGGCCGGCCACCAAGGGGCCAGAAGGACAACTCTCCCCTGGTAAGTCTCTAAGCGAGTCAGGACCTGGAGCAACAGCTGAACCGGGGGAAAGAGGTACAGGAACCTCCACCTCGACCAGTCGAGCCGCAAGGCGTCGACCCCGACGGCCTCGCGATCGGGGAAGGGCGCCGCATACACGGGAAGACGCCGCGACCACGCCGACGCGAAGAGGTCCACCTCGGGACGCCCGAACGTCTGGCAAAGCCAGCGGAAGGACTCGTCGTCGACCGTCCACTCCGTGGAGAGGGGAACGAAGCGAGACAGGGCGTCCGCCAAGACGTTGGACACGCCCCGTACGTGAACAGCCAGGAGAGCCAAACCCCGAGAACTCAGCAGACGAGTCACCCGAAGCGACCAACCCCAAAGAGACAAGGACCGCATCGAACCCCCGCGGTTCAGGCAATGAACCACCGGAGAGCAGTCCGAATGGAGCCGGATCGTTGATCCGCGGGCCACCCGAATCCTCCGAAGAGCAAACCACACCGCCGCGAACTCCCGCACCGTGCTGTGAGCTCGACGGAAGGACGGACCCCAACGCCCCTGGCCGGCCTGGTGAGCACTGGTCACAAAACCCCAGCCTAGAGACGACGCATCCGTGTACACATCGAGCGAGGGCTCGGGTAGGCGCCATGGCACCGAACCCCGAAAAACCCGAAGAGGAAGCCGGTGACGCAGCAACCGACGCAAGGCCCCCGGGGGTCGAACCTTGCGATCGCGAGAGAGGCGGAAGGGGTGACCCCGAAGGAACCAGAACAGCCGACGAAGCCAAACCCGACCCGGCGGGTAGACCAGCATCGCGAAGTTCAGGCTCCCGCACAGCCCCTCGAGCAACCGCCGGGTGACCCGAGGGCCCACCAGAAACAGACGAAGGCGGGACCGCAGCCGCTGGAGAGACTCCGGAGGGAGAGACAAGGAGGAGGTGCGAGAGTCCCAAACGAGCCCAGCCAAGTCCGAACCTGAGAGGGAACCAGATGGGACTTCCTCCAGTTCACCAAGAACCCGAACCCGGCGAGCTGGGAAAGAACCAAATCCCTGGCTAGCAAGCAAGCGGACCGGCTGGGAGCCCAAACCAGCCAGTCGTCGAGGTAGGCCAACACCCGAACTCCTAGGAGACGCAACCGAGCCACGACTACCCGTGTAAGGCGCGTGAACACGCGAGGTGCCAGGTTCAACCCGAACGGGAGACAACGAAAGCGGTAACTCTGACGCCCCACCACAAAACCGAGCCAGTCCCTGAACCGCGGATGAATCGGGACATGCCAATAAGCGTCCCGGAGGTCCAGGGACACCACCCAAGCGCCCGGCTCCAAAAGGAGCCGAACCTGAGACAGCGTAGTCATCCGGAAGGAGGGGCAATGAACCCAGGGGTTCAGACGGGACAAGTCCAGAATGAACCTCAGGTCCGCGCAGTCCCGTTTCGGAACCGGAAACAGACGGGAAACCCATCTGAGGGACGACGTCGTTTCGACGACGCCCAAACGTACCCACTCCAAGACGACTCGACGGAGCGCAGGGGAAGAAACTTGCCCTGCCAGCCCCGACCCCCCAAAGGGGGAGGGGCCACCCAACGCCACCGCAGACCGCGAGACACGACCTGAAAGGCCCACGAATCGTGGGACCAGGCGCGGGCGAACAGCGCAAGCCGCCCCCCCATCGCCCCGTCAACGGGGCAAACCGCGAAAGGGCCGGCGACCCTTACGAGACCCAGAACCCCGCACAGAGCGAACACCGCGCCGACCAGACGAGGGCGGGTCCGCAGCAGGAGCCGAACCCGAACCTGACACCAGAGGCCTACCACGACGAGAGGAACCCCGAGCTCTGGCACGACCCTTCCGGGAAGACCCACCCCGGGACCCCCGGAAGACCAACAAGTCCGACATCGGACGACAAGCCGCCGACGCAGCCTGAATAAACTGCGCCACGGCCGACTCCGCAAAAAGAAGAGGACAAAAGGGGGAAGAACGCCTAAGAGCCAGAGCCCAAGCAGATTCCACGGAGGAACCCAGCACCGCCTGCCGACACGCGAGACGGGAAGCATAAAACAGGGAAACCGCATCCCGCAAAATCGGCGTGAACAGCTTCAACAAGGCAGCGAACGAGCGCGCAGCCGAGGACAAGGCGCCGGACCCTGGGACGGACCCAAGCGTCCTCACATCCTCCACGAGCCAATCCGAGGACAGCTCCAGGATGGAAAAGAACCGCAAGGCCGAAGCCAAAAGGCCCCGGGCGCGCAAGTCCTCCGCAACAAGCGCCGCCGAAAGGACGGGAACCTGCACATGGAGCTGAATAACGCCCACATCGCGGGGGAGGGCAGGGGCAAACAAGCACTCATTCAGGTACTCAAGCTCGCCCCCCAGGAAAACCTGAATCACCGTGGAAGCTTCCCGCCACTCCAACGTGCGGGAACGACAGAAGGAATGCCAGGAATCCAAAACAAGCAAGGGGCAGGCTGCTAGCCAGGAAGACTCCGGAACCTCGTAACGGAGCCAGAAAGGGAACGAAGTCCCAAACCTGAACTCAGATGGATCCAGTTCCGAGGCATAATCCGGGTCCCGCAGGAGGTAAGCTGCAAAGGCCGCTCGCACCTCACCAGGTTGGATGCGATAAGCCGAAAACCTCCGGAAAGACGGAACCGACGAACCCGGGGGAACACGGAACCGAACCCGGGGAGGGGCCGACACCAAATCCAACTCGTACGCAGAGGGGGGAAAAGAGAACCCCACTCCTTGTAACAATAAGCCCCGCTCAGAGGGAAGAAAAACCCAGGCGGGGTCCAGCGGAGCCCAAGGCCCCCAAGTCAGCCCCTCCCCAGCCTCGAGGTCCAACACCACAGGACCCGAGGCCGAGTCCTCTCCCCAAGCCCCGACCCCACAAGACAAGGACGGAGCAGCCGGAACAGCTGAAGGAAGGGGGGCCCACTGGTCAGACCCCGAAGCTTCGGCCGGGAGACAAGACTCGAATGCCTCTGCCGCTCCCCCGGAAGGGGCACCCCCCGAAGCTGCCCGAGTCTCAAGATCAAGTAACCCCTGCTCCGACCCCGAAACCCTCAGACGTTTCGGGGCTGGAAGCAAGGGGGGGGGGACCAGAACGAGCAGTAGGGGAAGGACGAGGAGGCGCGGACTGAACCAGGATCGAAGCGACCCCCACCCCCAAGTCCGGGTCACGAAAAGCAAAGCGGGGCAGCCCCGGGGCATCCGGGTGAGCAACCAACCTAGCGCGTTGCAACAGACGAAACCTAGACTGCAACGCACGCGCTGCCTGTACCCGAAGAGAATCATCAGAGGATTGGGTAAATTGAGTCACAAGCAAGCAGCAACACTCACAGGACTCAGGGTCGAAAGTATCACCGACCCAACAGGCAGCATGGCAGAGGCAAAAACAATGAGGGTCACCCTGAGACAAGGGACCGAGCAACCCTCAAACTCGCACACAGCGAGTGGGGACTCCGGGGTCACATCCATCGGACCCACGCGCCCCCTAGGGGATTCCCAGGGTCCTGAGCGTTTACTTGAAAAGGACTCGCGCTCAGGTAGTCCCAGGCAGGGAGCTGCTAACCGGCACCCAAGACTACCAAACGAACTTCTATAGCTGTACCCCAGGGAAGTGTACACTCACGGGGACCTAGCAGGGGGCGCCATCGAGTATAACCGTGAAAGGGTTAGAATAAGGAATGAATAGGACAGAACCCCCCACCAGGCAAAAACAAAAAGAAAAACAAAACCCCGCAAGAGGACAGCGAACCCCAGGGAACAGAGCCGGCCGCTACGTCGGGAATACAAGCTGTGCAGCACCCTGCAGTAACAAGGGAGAACACAACACCCAAGAGCCCAACAGGCGGCCGAAAAACCGAAAAAGGTAAAACGGACCAGCAGAGGCAGATCCCGAGGAGCCTGTGGAAGGTGGCCCCAAGCCCCAAGGGTAGTACTTACAGGGCACCTAGGGAAGGAAACCCTAGGCGCATGCAGCCCGAGTACCGAAAATTACTCCTGGCTCTCGCACCCAGAAAACAAACACCACACGCAAGCACAGTGTTGTAGTGACACCGGAGCCAGAGCACACGACCTTCGCCTATAGCATCAACCTCAAGAACTGAGGTGTGGGTAGCCGGCGCGGAGGGTCTGGGGCTCCCCCTTCCCCCTCCGGGGAGGGGGGAGCTGCGCAGACAGCGGCGCGGCAGCGTGTGACGTCACACTAGTTTGCTCGTTTTTCTTTGGGGAGTTCTATCCACTAGTTCGGCTTTTGGTAGCAATTTTAACCAGAATAGGGGTTTGTTTTGGGGCGCTTACCTTTCTGGGTGCCTGTCCCGGTCAAAGGCAGACATAGAATGCTTCCAACCACACGGGGGCTTCTATAGGCCATTGCTCCCCTTGCCTCTCTGAGGGGGCCCGGTTCTGGCCGTGGTTCCCGGTAGGCCTAAGAACTCCATACACATGACTGATGCCAAAGTCTGACATTAGCATATCAGCCTGGGATAGCTCCGGGGAGCCGACGGGGCTCCCCCCAGAAAACCAGCGTCGATTGTAATGAAACGCCATTTTTTGGGCATGCCCTGGAGGCTCCCTGGAGCTATCGGGTTAGTCTATGATACATTAGACTGGGGCATTAGTCTATGGAGTTCGACCTACCAGGGACCACGAGCCAGAATCTGGCCCCTTCAGAGGTTACAGGAAGCAACGGCCCTGGAAAACCCCCCTATGGTTGGAGGTTTTCCTTATCTGTCATCAACTGGGATTAGGCACCCAGAAAGGTAGGCATAACAAAACAAAACCCACATGGTGAGAAAATGACAACTAAAAACCAAGAAGAGGTAGAACTTCCAATTCCAAGGAAACAAGCAAACATCACTCTCGTCGTAGAGATGTCGCTCCACTGCCACAGCGCTCGTCCACGAAGCCCTCCCCTCCACAAGAGGAGGAGGAGGGAGCCCTGGACCTCCCCGCGCCGGCTACCCCAGCACTCCAGTTTGGAAGCTAAGCATCAAACAACACGAAAAATCGCCGACTGGAGGGAGGGGAGGGAGGGTTGCCAGAAAGCCTCTGGGGTTCGTCCAGAAAATGGCATTTCATTACATTCAACGCTGGTTTTCTGTGGGGAGCCCCTATGGCTCCCAGAAGCTACATAACCAAAGATAAGGAAAAAAGGGACTTACTCAGGAGGCAGCCGCCACAAACTCCTCAACGTGAAGTCGAGAAAACTGGCTGCAACCTGCGACCCAAAGCAACACAGGAATGCCCAGGAGCAGGAACGTTAACCACATAATGGGCAGCCAGGACCCTGTTCGACCTCCAAAATCCCCACACCAGAATATCAGCCCAGGACATGTTGTCAAACACGGCAGCCAATGTAGCAAACTTCCTAAAGTCATGGCCACGAGGACAGACCAGAGGCTGGCTAGACTAAATAACCCTGCAGACAAACTGGGAGACCCGAGCCCTGGAACAGGGAACGAAGGAAACCGGATCAACCCAAAGCACATTCCCCAGCACTGAAGCCAAAGTGCGCAAATAACACCATAGAGCCGCAACCAGAAACACATGATGCACCCCAAGCTTGAGCAACCAAGCATCAATTACCCAAGGACCCCTCCAGAAAGCAGCAGTCTCGTTCTTCGCCAGAAAAGAAGAAGGCTGCAACCGAACAAACCTACCACCAGGCCAGAAAGAGCAGAAATCCCAGTGCTGGAGGAGAGCATGTAGCTCCCCAAGCCGACTGCCCGAGGCCAATGCTAACAGAAAGAAAGCATTGGAAAACAATCTTGAACCAAAGGGGCCACCACAAACCGAGGAGAGGAAAGATCGGAGAGCACCCTGTCCAAGGACCAGGACGGCTTAGGTGGTGCATGAGCAGGCCGGAGGTGAAACAAATCATGAGAAAACTTACAGAACAGGGCAGAAGAGACATCCACCCTGAACGCAAGCTGGAGCGGCTCCGCCAGCGCCGCACCATATGAAGCACAAGTATTAGGCATCAAATAAGTCCTGAAAAACCCAAGACAGAAAGGACAAGACAACCCAATCTGAAATAAAAGACAACTTATGAAGAGAGAGAGAAAATGGCAAAAAGAACGCCAGGAAATTTCATACTGTCGCCGAGACAAAGCTCTCAGGTGGGACACCATCAACGAAGCCACCTGATCACCATACTAATTGTGATAAACCCACTTCAATAAGACCAGACGTGAAGAGCAGAAGAGAAGACTGAACCAGCAGTGTACCAGACCAATCAAACTTAATGGAAGAGGCGGAGAAATCCACCTCTGGGGGGCCAAACGTCCGGCATAGCCAACTGGAAGAGTCAGCGTAGTGTGTCCATTCCTTGGACCAGGGAATGAACTGCAAAAGGCTTTCTGCCAAGACGTTGGAAACGGCCCTGATATTAACCACATGGAGAGCTAAACCCCGAGAACTCGGCAGAATAAAAACTAGAAGCGACCAACCCCAAAGGGCCAAGGATTGCAGAGACCCTCCGTGGTTCAGGCAATGAACCCACAGAGTGCAGTCCGAATGAAGCCGATTGTAGAGCCTCGATGAATCCGAATTCAACGCAGTGAAAACCACTCCGCCACAAACTCCCGCACCGTGCTGTAGGCCCGAAGGAAAGATGGAGCCCACTGCCCCTGGCCGGCCTGGTGAGCACTGGTAACAAAGCCCCGGCCAAGAGACAAGGCATCTGTGAACACATCTAGCGAGGGCTACAGATGGTGCTAAGGCACCGAACCCCGAAAAATCCAAAGAGGAAGCAGGAGACGCAGCAACCGATGCAAGGCACCCGGGGGACGAACCCAGCAATCGTGAGAGTGGCGGAAGGGACGGCCCCAAAGGAACCAGAACAGACACCGGAGCCAAACCTGACCCAGCAGGTAAACGATCAAAGCAAAGTTCAAATTCCCACACAGCTGCTCAAGCAACTGCTAAGTGACCCACGAAACAGCCATAAGAAACAGCCAACGACTGGATTGCAACCGGAGCAATGCTGCCGGAGGGGGAGAGAAGGATGCTGTCTGGGACTCCCTGACTAGGCTCAGCCAAGTCCGAACCTGAAACTAAATCAGATGGGACTTCCGCCAGTTTACCAGGAACCTGAACCTGGCAACCTGTGAAAGAACCAAACCCCTGGCGAGCAGACAAGAGGACTGGCTGGGAGCCCACACCAACCAGTTGTCGGGGAAGGCCAAAACCCAAATGCCTAGCAGATGCAAAGGGGCCACCATGACCCGGTAAGATGCGTGAAAACGGGAGGTGCCAGATTCAGCCCGAAGGGAAAAGCAATGAAAGCGGAAAACATGTCACCCCACCACAAAATCTAACCAGTCCCTGAACCCCGCATGAATTGGGACATGCCAAATACACGTCCCGGAGATCCAGAAACACCATCTAAGAACATGGCTCCAAGAGAAGCCAGACCTGGGACAGAGTGGTCATCCTGAAGGAGGGACAAAGAATCCAGCAATCCAAAATGAACCAAAGATCTGCACAGTACTGTTTTGGCACTGGAAAAAAGTGGGAAACCCACTTGAGGGACGAGGTCGTCTCAACCACACCCAAGCACACCCACTCCAAGATGACCTGATGAAGTGAAGGGGAAGAAGCCTGTCCCGCCAACCCCGAAGCACCCGAAGGAGGAGAGGCCGGAAGACACGACCTGAACCGCCCACGAAGCATGGGACCAGGCGTGGGCAAACAGAGCCATCCTCCCTCCCCAATATCTCGTCAATGGGTGACCCACGAAAGGACCGATGGCCTTTCAGAGAAACCGACTTACGCACAGAGTGAGCACCACGCCAACCAGACGAAGATGGCTCTGGAGCAGGCACCAGCTCAAACTGGCAACAAGGGCCCACCCCGACCAGCAGAGACTAGAGCCCTGGCACGACCTTTTCGGGAAGCACGATTTTACCTGGATTTCAGGTGTATATATATATATATATATATATATATATATATATATATATATATATATATATATATATATATATATATATATATATATATCTGATATATACCTGGATGCAGAGGCCCTGGTGGCCTTGAGCAAGGCCACCAGGGCCTCTGCATCCAGAGCGGTTCCTGGCGACACTATGTCCTCACAGAGATGTTTGGCAAACCCCTCCACAAAGCTCCAGACATGCAAAACCACAGCCAGGTGTGAACGTTTCCTGTGGTCATCTGCAATAAGAGCCCCGGAGATCATAGGCAGCTGTACGGCGTTCTCTTGCCCACATCATTTGCCAGTGCAAGAGCAAACAGGCAAGACCGAAGGGGAAAGGGGGATAAAATGTGACCCCACCCATAAACACCCAAAACACGAAGCACACTTTCTGCCAGGAAAGAAGAGGGTTGACAGCCAGCCATGATCAGCCCAAGACCTCTAACTGTAACCAAAATGAGGAAATAGGTCCAAACTCAAAAGAAGCAGGGTCCATCATTGAAAAGAGGTCTGAAATCCACAGAAGGTACTAAAGCAAATCCATACGAAGGTGCAGTGCGGAAGGATGGAACTTCCACTGTACAACTAGGATTCATCCTTTTTCTGGGACCTGGAAACAAACCCAAGGGGAAGTAACTGAGTGATCCAACTCATACAGGGGAAGAAGAAAAATTGATTCCCTCCAACATAAAACCTGAAGAAAGAACCAAGAGCCAATCAGAGATGAAAGGCACCCAAGGGCACTCCTCGGGCTCCCACTCACCCTGGAAGCCTGCCACAAAAGCTTCGGGGCAGAGCCTAAGTCCTCGCACAACACTTGAGACAGGAAGATGTCCTTCAAAGGAGGCAGCTTGGGGCAAGGAAGCAGTTGTGAAGGCGAGCAGCCCGAAACCCCTGCAGGACTGGAAGGCTAAACCACCACCAACACCAAAGTGAAAGGGACCATCCCCAGAGAAGGAAGAGGTAGTGTAGATCGAGTCCAGGTGATCAACACCTCCAATTCTGGGTCCCTAAACACCACAGGGGCCAACTCAGCAGCTTCCAGCTGATCAATATGCCACAAGTTCATCACATGGGCAAACTTAGCCCTTAAAAATGGGGGCTGCCTGGAAAGCCTCCAGCTGGGAAACAGAATCCATCAAGACAGAGACTAGCTGAGAGCAGACCTCACAGGACTCAGGAATGTAAACATCACTGACCTAACAGGTAGCATGGTGGGGGTAGAACGAATACCTGCTTGATACCTGCTTGACAGGGTTCTGAGAGTTCTTCTACTCCCCAAGCCCGGCCCGAGGCCCAGGCTTGACTTATGAGAACTTGGTCCAACAGGCTGTTGCTTAGATTGGCCCACAAGCCCACATATCCACCACAGCCCGGTTGGTCCAAAACTATCTAGTTTTCTCTTGAAGATTCCATTTGTCCACTATACTAACACTGATAAAAATATTTTGAGACTCTAGCTCACTCAGCCATTCGAGTATTAGTTTCCAATCGTGTCCACATGTTTGTGTATCACACATTTTAAGTAGTCTGTCCTTATATGCACTATTTCCTTAATAATTTTGTATGTGGTGATCATGTCTCCCCTAATACTTGTCTCCTTTACTAACAAGCTGTACTGTACTGGCAATTCCTTATCCAAAACGGGATATGTCATATGTGACGAGAAAGCGAGAGCGCGCCAGCAAGCAAGGCGATTATTGTGTGCTTGTTTGTTTATCATTCAATATTTTTGATAACTGAATTTCATATTTTAAGAAAAAGAAACAGACCATGAATTGGTACCACTGAACTAAAGAATATACCCCAAAAATATATTATATTAACGAACAAAGCATATTATAAGCATTTTAAAGTCTACATTGTATATGCAACTGGTATTTTTTTTGCATCTTACATTTATATTGGATTTACTAATAACAATAAAGAAAAGAATTTATCAGGTGCTAAGCCAGAATGATTACACAGCACTTGAAAGGGAAATCATAGCAAACTGGGACATGAGAAAAGAGCAAAGGAATGGTGCTCAACCACTTGGAGCATCGGGGATTGAGCATCGACCCAGCATAAAGTGAGGGCGTCCCTCTACCAACCAAAAGGAACTTTAGAAGTGATCATTTCACCTTTTTCACTGCATAACAGCCAATATTTTATTGATTAACCATCCATAATGGCACAGTTGAGAGTAAGGCTATACAGATAATAAGTGCCACAATAACGGGGCCAAAACAAACAACACACAACCCACACTCATGAAATGAGTCACACGATGTTTAGGTCAGTCCTGGGCCCCTTAGGTCCAGGGTGGACTGAAACTTCCTCACTTTCAGATGCGAGTTCAATTATTAGTGAAACTATATTAATCAGCATAGCTTATATTTTTCCAACCATGGGAGTTTATCACATGAAGAGGAATGATAAAATTAATGGTGGGCAAAGCTCATCTCAAAATTAAGTTTCAAATAACTAGGAGTTTTGATTTAATAATAACACAAAAGTACAATATTTAACAAATTAACATTGCTTACAAATGCAAAAATCATTACCAAACAAGGTGCAAGATAGTTCTATCTTATGCACCGTGCCACAAGCATACTATACAAAACACACACACACACACACACACACACCTGTTTTTGAAGATGCCAGAGACAAAGATTCACTGATGTTATGACGATGCCATCCAAACCCCTTACAGTATCTATGAACATTGGGACACACATTTAGAAAAGTATAAGAAAATTATGGTTTGCCTTTTAGTTATTAAAAATATAAAGGCAAATGTTTATGATCTATACATATAAATTTGCTTCACTACCCCTATAACTATAGACAGGATGCAATTCTTGCTAGTAGATTAATCGCTATCTTCAGATCTTCAGAATCGCTATCTTCAGAATGATCATCATCATATAGAAAAGATAATGAACACCCCTCAAACTTGCAAAAAGCGAGACTGGGCTTGCTGGGCCACTCTATAAGGATTACGAGAGAGACTGGAGGGGATTCCCAGGGCCTGAAGAAAACCAAGTGGGTAACTCCCAAGCACTGAGGCCACTCGCCAAATAAGCAGACACCAACCATAGCCTAACACCCAGCTACGGGTGGTGAACGTGGGGTGCCATGTAAACAAGTACACAAACCCCCAGTGCGCCCCAACGTAAGCAAAGAACACTAACCAAGTGTCCAGCAAAGGAAGCAAGACCCTTGAAGAGCCCAAGGTAAAGCCCCCATCCCGGTGGGGTGGCCTTAATGGACAGTGACCACACCAGAGAGAGTAAACTCTGGCTGTGCAAGAGTAATGTTAGCAGGCACATAGGGAAGAAAACTTTGAGTACAATGGGGCCTCGACTTACGACGCTAATCCGTTCCCAGAGACGGATCGTATGTCGAAATATCGTAAGTTGAACTGATTTTTCCCATAAGAAATAAAGGGAATTGAATTAATCCATTCCCCACCCTCCAAAACATTAACATTCAAATACATTTTATACTGAATACAATGTTTTTTCTAACTACAATACAGTACCTAAGTTTCTCTTACCTTTATGGAGGGCTCTTGATGGTGTATGGAAGATGGTGATGAGGGGGGAGGAGGAGAGTTGTTACTGTTTGGAAGGGGAGTCCCCTTCCATTATCACATCAGGCAGTGATGTTTTCTCTGGGGTACTCTCTCTCCTACGTTTTGCCTGAACACCACTAGGACCTGGTTGTACTCACCTAATTGTACTCGCCTAATTGTGCTTGCGGGGGTTGAGCATTGGCTCTTTGGTCCCGCCTCTCAACTGTCAATCAACTGGTGTACAGATTCCTGAGCCTACTGGGCTCTATCATATCTACATTTGAAACTGTGTATGGAGTCAGCCTCCACCACATCACTTCCTAGTGCATTCCATTTATTAACTACTCTGACACTGAAAAAATTCTTTCTAACGTCTCTGTGGCTCATCTGGGTACTAAGTTTCCACCTGTGTCCCCTTGTTCGTGTCCCACCCGTGCTGAAGAGTTTGTCTTTGTCCACCCTGTCAATTCCCCTGAGAATTTTGTAGGTGGTTATCATGTCTCCCCTTACTCTTCTGTTTTCCAGGGATGTGAGGTTCAGCTCCTTTAGCCTTTCCTCATAGCTCAATCCTCTCAGTTCCGGGACGAGCCTGGTGGCATACCGCTGAATCTTCTCTAACTTTATCTTGTGTTTAACTAGGTATGGACTCCAGGCTGGAGCTGCATACTCCAGGATTGGTCTTACATAAGTGGTATACAGGGTTCTGAAAGATTCCTTACACAAGTTTCTAATGGCAGTTCTTATGTTGGCCAGTCTAGCATATGCCGCTGATGATATTCTTTTGATGTGGGCTTCTGGGGACAGGTTCGGTGTGATATCAACTCCCAGATCTTTCTCTCTATTTGACTCTTGCAGGATTTCCCCTCCCAAATGATACCTTGTGTTCAGCCTCCTGCTCCCTTCTCCAAATTTCATCACCTTACACTTTCCCGAGTTGAACTTTAGCAGCCATTTTCTAGACCATTCCTCCAGTTTATCCAGGTCATCCTGTAGTCTCTGTCTATCTTCATCCGTCTTGATTCTTCTCATAATTTTTGCATCATCAGCAAACATTGAGAGGAATGAGTCTATACCCTCTGGAAGATCGTTCACATATATTAAAAACAGGATGGGTCCAAGTACTGAGCCCTGTGGGACTCCGCTGGTGACATCTCGCCACTCTGATGTCTCCCACCCTGGTTGTGGTTCAGTGCTTGTTTGTCTCACTACAAATTTGTCAAGAGACATTTGTTTTTCCCTTCGTTTCAAAATTTGTCTGTAAAGATGCATCACAGTGTCATTGAATAGGTTAAGGCAACGACCTACTGTAGCTTGATTTGGGTGAGTCGTTTCAGCAAAAGTTTGCAATTCTTTCCATGCTGCACACATTTTCTTAATTGTTGAGGAAGAGACATTCTGTACTCTTGTTTCTGCTCTGTGGTCATCCTTACATGGGTTTTCATGTGTTGAGTCTTACCACTGACTTTCCTGGGACTCATGGCGTGATATATAATAATTACTTTAATGTCCAAAATGCAAAAAATCACCACAAAAGCGGAATTTTTTATAGGCGCAATCGTCACTAAGCGGGCAGCTGTAGTAAACTGAGGTAGATCAGCCACGTTACCAGGAACCACGCGCTCGGATGACCCGAACGTGTACCAACAAATATAGGAAGTCGACGACACCATCGGATGTCGAGTCGCATTTTTCGATGAAATTTACATCGTAACTCAAAATAATCGTAAGTAGGGGCAATCGTATGTCGAGGTGCCACTGTACACGTAGCACGAAATGCACAAAGAGCCAAGCCCACACAACAAGCAGAAATCAAAACATGCATTGAGGCTTCCACTAAAATTGGAAACAATACAACAAAGCAAATGGCCCCAACAGAACAAGCAAGTCCAAGGAAGGCTTGAAGCTTCGGGGCTTGCCCACAAGCTGGTTTGAGGAAATACTACAAGTTGGTGTGGTGATATCAACAGCAAGAAAAGGACTAACTTGAAGAGCCACCTGAGAGGCAGAGCCAGGATGCCTGATGGTGTTAATCTGTACTAATGACTTTCGAGCTCCTTTGAGTGAATCTCTTGTTCTGTGTGACTCGGTTGCAGTAGTAGTTTGTATACTTTTTCAAAGCTTCTTTTTTTGAAAACCCTCCAGTTGCCTGTGAAGCTGTGCAGACTTTTTGGATGCTTTTTCTGGTGAAGGAAGGGAACTATCAGGGGAAGTGCCAAGCCATTGCGACTATATAGCACTTGGAAGGATTTGGGAGAGGACAGGAGGAAAGGATTAGTGCGCAACTACTTGGACGGTCAGGGATTCAACGCCGACCTGCATGAAGCAAGACCCTACCATCGCTCTACCGTCCAGCCCAAGTGGTTGGGGTTTTACTAGCGAGGTGTTTGATTGTCACCTGTTCTCTGTGCCTCAGTGAAAGGGCCCATTCTGGCTCTGGTTCTCGGTAGGCCAAACAAAACCAACCACTGCCGATGTGCCCATTTAGTATAAAGCAATCTCAGGAAGATAGCATCAAGAATCCACAAGGGTCTCCCTCTAGAAAATAATCTTTAAACTTTGAAATAGTAAGACATTAGACTTTAGACATTATCATAATAATAATAAAACATAGTACAGTACAGGTACTAACAATTTCAGTCATTAACGGATCATTTGGGTTTGGAGAAGCCATAAGAAGACGTATGGAGGTTAGGACACTGGCCAGGTTGTGAGCTGGCCGCCAACTTCCTGATGGAGGTAGTTTTAGAATGTCCAAGCAAATTCTTCCAGCAGAGTCAATATTGGGATGGTAAATCTTTGTAAGAAATCGTACTTTTGGCGGCAAGAATGGATATCTGAAAATATAACTCCATAAGTGTTTGTTATCCAGTAAATTAAGTAGTCTCAGATCACTAATTTGGATCACAAGGAACCAACCTTGATCAGAATCTCCACACATTTGAATTGCCTTAATTTCCACATATAATAAATGCATAAGCATTGTTAAAACATTTTCACAGAAATAAATACAGTAAAATATGAATACAATAACAGAAATTTCACCTTATTTTGGTGGAATTAACAATTGTCTTAATCACTGAATGACTAATTTTGAACTTTGAAGTAGCCATAGACTCTGCACAAGGCTCTGATTTCTGGAATTCCATACTAAAAAAAAAACAGCGATGAATGTAATGAAACGCCATTTTCTGGGCGAGACCCGAAGGCTCCCCGGAGCTTATTCAGGCTGATATGCTAATGTCAGACATTGGCATCAGTCATGTGTATGGAGTTCTGAGGGCCTACCGGGAACCATGAGCCAGAACCTGGCACCCTCAGAGGCATGGGAAGCAATGGCCAATAGAAACCCCAGTGTGGTTGGAAGCATTCTATGTCTTGTTACGATCCCAGGTAGCTGGAGAACGAGTCTATCCCCTGTGAATTATTTAGCAAACCTGACCCAATTAAGCGGTCAAAGGAAAGATAGACATGGGAATACTACTGTTTCCACTCGATTATCCGGACTACAGTATCCACTCAATTTAATGGCCTATATGGGGCTGTACCCTGGTCGTTATTTCTGGAGCGCCGTTATTTCCAAAGTTAAGTCAGGTCGGGCAATTTTTCAAGTAACGTTCAGGTAGGATATATTTTATACTATATAACTAAAATTAAATAAAGTTCATTGTGTAATTGTGTTCCAATTTAGTGCTATGCCGACGATTAAGCCAGCTGTTGGCTGCTGTATGGATGATGTGTGAACACGGTCTGATCAAGTCCAGATGGGTGGGAAAAAATTGGTTCATTCCTTTGTTTTGCAAAATATTTCATGTATCAATCGGTGATTGTTAATATTTTCTCAATAAAATTTTAGAGATGTGTTTTGTTTTACCCTGAACAGTGCAGGTAATATATTTTTAATGTTATGACACAGGCTGTGGCAACCAGGCCATACCATACAATGACGATCGAGCCTTATCACTGAGAGCTAGCCAAGACAAAATATTTTGAGCTCACCTTTTCTCTGCTAACGATAGAATATACATTTGCAGAGACTAATATGTATCTCTTGTTGAAAAAACCAGCGTTGAATGTAATGAAACGCCATTTTCTGGGCGAGTCCCGGAGGCTCCCCGGAGCTATCCCAGGCTGATATGCTAATGTCAGACTTTGGCATCAGTCATGTGTATGGAGTTCTTAGGCCTACCGGGAACCACGGCCAGAACCGGGCCCCCTCAGAGAGGCAAGGGGAGCAATGGCCTATAGAAGCCCCCGTGTGGTTGGAAGCATTCTATGTCTGCCATCAACCGGGACAGGCACCCAGAAAGGTAAGCGCCCCAAAACAAACCCC
>WNGS01001312.1:2126934-2164743 GCA_020271785.1 Procambarus virginalis | reverse complement strand
CTTGATCTGATATTTACCCTAAATGAGTCGGATATAAGGGAAGTTAAGTTGGAAGCCCCATTGGGAATGAGTGATCATAGTGTATTGAGCTTTGAGTACCTGGTTGAGCTAGGAATTATCACCCCAAAAAAGAACTGGGAACCAAAGGGCTGGCGTACCGAAAGGGAAACTATGAGGAGATGAATAAATTCCTATGGGATATACATTGGGACACAGAACTCGGAACCAAGTCCGTACAAGACATGATGGACTATGTCACCCAAAATGTCAGGAGGCTGTAAGCAGGTTTGTCCCAGCCCACAGGAAAAAACAGAGAAGCAAAGGAAGAATCCGTGGTTTAATAGGGAATGTATGAAAGCAAAGAGCTGAACAAAGGGCATGGAGGAACTTCCGTAATAACAGAACACCAGAAAGTAGAGAGAGATACCAGAGAACCAGGAACGAGTATGTTAGTGTGAGAAGAGCAGCTGAGAAAAGGTATGAAAATGATATAGCTAATAAAGCCAAGACTGAACCAAAGCTACTACACAGTCACATCAGGAGGAAGACAACAGTGAAGGAACAGGTGATGAAACTTAGGGTGGGCGAGGACAGGTACACAGAGAATGACAAAGAGGTGTGTGAAGAACTCAACAAAAGGTTCCAGGAGGTCTTTACAATAGAACAGGGAGATATCACGGCGCTGGGAGAGGTGGCAGCAAACCAGGTGACCTTGGATAGGTTCGAAATTACAAGAGATGAGGTCAAAAGCACCTATTGGAGCTGGATGTGAGAAAAGCTGTTGGGCCGGATGGAATCTCACCATGGGTATTGAAAGAGTGTGCAGGAGCACTTTGCTTACCACTCTCCATAGTGTATAGTAAGTCACTGGAAACGGGAGACCTACCAGAAATATGGAAGACTGCTAATGTAGTACCAATATACAAAAGTGTGACAGACAAGAGGCACTGAACTACAGGCCAGTGTCCTTAACTTGTATACCATGCAAGGTGATGGAGAAGATTGTGAGAAAAAACCTAGTAACACATCTGGAGAGAAGAGACTTCGTGACAACCCATCAACATGGGTTCAGGGAGGGTAAATCTTGCCTTACAGGCTTGATAGAATTCTACGATCAGGTGACAAAGATTAAGCAAGAAAGAGAAGGATGGGCGGACTGCATTTTTTTGGACTGTCGGAAAGCCTTTGACACAGTACACCATAAAAGGTTGATGCATAAGCTGGAGAAACAGGCAGGAGTAACTGGTAGGGCGCTCCAGTGGATAAGGGAGTACCTAAGCAATAGGAAGCAGAGAGTTACAGTGAGGGGTGAGACCTCAGACTGGCGTGAAGTCACCAGTGGAGTCCCACAGGGCTCTGTACTTGGACCTATCCTGTTTCTGATATACGTAAATGATCTCCCAGAGGGTATAGACTCATTCCTCTCAATGTTTGCTGACGACGCCAAAATTATGAGAAGGATTAAGACAGAGGAGGACAGCTTGAGACTTCAAGAAGACCTGGACAAGCTGCAGGAATGGTCGAACAAATGGCTGTTAGAGTTTAACCCAAGCAAATGTAATCTTTGGGAGATGAAATACTTCAAGAGTCAGAGAGAGAGAAGACCTGGGGGTTGATATCACGCCAGACCTGTCCCCTGAAGCTCATATCAAGAGGATAACATCAGCAGCATATGCCAGGTTGGCTAACATAAGAACGGCCTTTAGAAACTTGTGTAAGGAATCTTTCAGAACATTATATACCACATATGTCAGACCAATCCTGGAGTATGCGGCTCCAGCATGGAGTCCATATCTAGTCAAGCATAAGACTAAACTGGAAAAGGTTCAAAGGTTTGCCACCAGACTAGTACCCGAGCTGAGAGGTATGAGCTACGAGGAGAGACTACGGGAATTAAACCTCACTTCGTTGGAAGACAGAAGAGTTAGGGGGGACATGATCACCACATTCAAGATTCTCAAGGGAATCGACAGGGTTGATAAAGACAGGCTATTTAACATAAGGGGCACATGCACTAGGGGACACAGATGGAAACTGAGTGCCCAAATGAACCACAGAGATATTAGAAAGAACTTTTTTTAGTGTCAGAGTGGTTGAAAAATGGAATGCATTAGAAAGTAATGTGGTGGAGGCTCACTCCAAACACAGTTTCAAGTGTAGATATGATAGAGCCCAATAGGCTCAGGAATCTGTACACCTGTTGATTGACGGTTGAGAGGCGGGACCAAAGAGCCAGAGCTCAACCCCCACAAACACAACTGGGTGAGTACTTGAAATGAAAATTACAAGCCGCCAGCCAGGCAAAGAAGGCACAAAACTGCATCAAAAGGCCCACCTCGACAAAACCTCAAAATCCCAGCAAGACCACAACACATGCCAAGACCCAAAAAGATCAATCTGCAAGCCTGGAACTCCAGAAGGCAGAAACCGGGTCACACACGAGGAAACAAAGCCCCTAGAACCCAAAGGAACCCGGAATCAAACCAGGGGGAGGACAAACCACATTTTGCTGGTGGAGAAACACCACAGAAGAGCAAAGCACAGCCCCCAGACAAAACCCCCTGGGAAAACGGACATAACAGACCGAAAACCGAGGGACAAGGTGTGGGAGCAAGCATAACAGCCAGGGGACACTGAGCCCAAACCCAAAGGCCCAGACCCAAAACAGACAAAATGGAAAACCCAGTGTAAAATCAACACTCAAACGTTCCCAGAGGAACAGGAAATGGGCAGAAAACACCAGAAAAGCAAAGAAACGACAACAGGAGAATAAAAACCCCTGAAAAAAGGTGAAAACTCACCCAAGAAGCTCGCTCGCACACCCAGTTGCATGTAAACAAACCGCAACGCAGCCCTGGTGGCCACGCCGAGAAACCGGCAGACGAAAATGGCCGCCAGAACAGTGGCTGTGACTGACACTAAAGATACAAAAACACGCCAGCAAAAGTGGGAAGCAAGCAGACTGGATGGGCAAAAAACGCCACCCAAAAGCAGAAAACCCAGGCAGGGACAAACCGCCCCAGAACTGCTAGCATGCATCCCCCACAGCCCCGGGAACCAGCAACAGAGGCCCGGGGGCAGAGCCGTCCTCCAAGCCCTCCGCCCTTAAAGAAAAGCAAGAGTCCATGAGAAAGGCAGCAAGAAAGGGCCGCTGGTAAGACCCAGAAGCCTTGGCAGGAGGAACCGGCTCGAAAACCTCCGTCCCCCAACTCGAACAGGGCAGCCCCCGAAAACCGCCTGAGTCTTGGCCCCAACTAAACCCCGCTCCAACCCTGAAACCCGCAGACGGTCCGGAGCCGGGAACAGAGAGGGAAAGGGGCGAACAGCACCTAACCAAAATGGGGCGGCCTCGGGGCATCCGAGTGGGAAACCATCCTATCATGTTGCAGCAATCTAACCTAGCTTGCAACACAGATGCCGCCTGTACTCTGAACAGTAATAACATCAGGAGAGTACTGGAGAACAAGCAGAGAAAATCTCTCGCAAGACTCCGGGTCAAGGTGTCAGTGACCCAACAGGCAGCATGACGGAGGTAAAAGTGGCGACTGTCACCCGGAGACAAGGGCACAGCAACCAACGATCCCGTACAAGACGGGTTGGAACCCGGAAGACATTCAATGGTCCCCCGAGCCCAGACAGGGGTTTCCAGGGCCCCTAGGCTGACTGCTACGGGAAGCCCGGGCAAGGTGTTGCTAAACCGGTTGGGGATAGCACTGAAAACCCCTGAGACGTGTACAATCACAGGGGCCTAGCAGAGCAGATATCATATCAGATATAGACAAAAATACAAGTCACAGCTTCGTATCATCCTTTGCAGATGACACAAAAATCAGTATGAAAATTACCTCGGCAGAAGACATTGAAAAACTTCAAGCTGATAATAATAAAGTTTTCGATTGGGCATCAGAAAATAACATGATGTTTAACAGTGATAAATTCCAGGTACTCAGGTACGGTAAAAATGAGGACCTTAAAACATAATACAGGGTACAAAACACAATCAAATGTACCCATAGTAGGAAAACAGCATGTAAAGGATTTGGGAATAATAATGTTTGACGACCTAACGTTTAGGGAGCATAACCAAGCAAATATTGCGACAGCCAGAAAAATGACAGGATGGATTACGAGAACTTTCAAATCTAGGGATCCCATCACAATGGTTGTACTCTTCAAGTCACTTGTGTTGTCCCGTCTTGAGTACTGCTCAGTACTCACTTCCCCCTTCAGAGCAGGAGAGATTGCTGAAATAGAGGGAATACAGAGAACATATACGGCACGCATAGACGCGATAAAGCACCTAAATTATTGGGATCGTCTCGAACCCCTCCAAATGTACTCACTAGAAAGAAGACGAGAGAGATATCAAATAATATACACCTGGAAGATACTGGAGGGCCAAGTACTAAATCTACACAGTAAAATAACAATGTACTGGAGTGAACGATATGGAAGAAAATGCAGAATAGAACCAGTAAAGAGCAGAGGTGCCATAGGCACAATCAGAGAACACTGTATAAACATCAGAGGTCCGCGGTTGTTCAACACCCTCCCAGCAAGCATAAGAAATATTGCCAGAACAACCATGGACATCTTCAAGAGGAAACTAGATTTATTCCTCCAAGGAGTGCCAGACCAACCGGGCTGTGGTGGGTATGTGAGCCTGCGGGCCGCTCCAAGCAACAGCCTAGTGGACCAAACTCTTACAAGACAAGCCTGACCTCGGGCCGGGCTTGGGGAGTAGAAGAACTCCCAGAACCCCATCAACCAGGTATCAACCAGGGCTGCCAAACACTACCAGTGGAACTATGGCCACACTGGGCAGACCCCTACCAGGCAATTGAAAATAAAAACAAAAGAAAAACCCCACAAAAATACACCGTCTCCAGAGGCAACAGGAACCGGTCGCCGCTTAGGTGGCAGGCTGTGCAACACCTTGACGCCCTAACCAGCACAATACCAATCCCTACCCCAAGGCCAAATAAGGGCCCCAAGCCCCAGCTGGCCCCAAGGGCGAGGCAAATGCCGAGTAGCAAGAACCTCTACAGGAATGGTTCCCAAACGCCCCAGGGAAGATAACCCTGTTACGCAAGGGCAGTACTCACAGGGTGCTTAGGGAAGTCAGCCACTATGCGCATGCAGCCCAGGCACTGATGAGGTACTCCTGGCCACCGCACAACACAACACACGGCAGTGAACGCCACACAAGGCAAACACCGCCTAGGAAACTGAGGTCAGAGAAGCGTCTATCCCGGTTGACATTAGCTTACGAACTGAAGCTTGGCAGCCGGCGCGGAAGGTCCGGGGCTCCCCCCTCCCCCTCTCGGGGCGGGGAGGGCTGCGCGGACGATCAGCGCGGCAGTAAAGTGTGATGTTTGCTTGTTTCCTTGGGATTGTAGGGAGTTTCTACCTCTCTGTTCGTTTTTTGTTTTAGTTTATTACCACGTGGGGTTTGTTTTGTCATGCCTACCTTTCTGGGTGCCTGACCCCGGTCGATGGCAGATAAGGAAAACCTCAACCACAAGAGGGTTTTCCAGTGCCATTGCTCCCTGAAACCTCTCTGAAGGGGCCAGGTTCTGGCGCTGGTCCCTGGTAGGTCTGAACTCCTTAGCTAATGTCCCGGTCTAATATAACATACATTAGCCCGATAAGCTCCAGGGAGCCGTAGGGGCTCCCCACAGAAAATTAAAATAAAAAAATCTAAGGGAAAAATCGACAGGTTCATAGCATAAATGCGACAGTACTTCCTCCCTTCCTCACCACCACTCTACCTCACTGCCACTCTTCCCTCGCTCACTGCTATCTCTCACTGTCTCTCCCCCTCAATGCCTCCCTCCATCACTGCCTCCCATCCCTCCCTCACTGCCTTCCTCATAACATGAGAACAGCAGGCTATGGCGGAGGGAGCTACTAATGGGGTCGAAGGAGCTACTAATGGGGTCGAGGCTAGGCGTAGAGGCGGACATCTGTCAGCGCCTGCTCGCAGATGCCAACTGTCCATAATTCATAAATAAAAATATATTTGTTTAATTAATAAATAGGAAACCATAAAACATGTTAATGATTAATAATGTATAGTAATATACAAAAATTAAAATTTTTGCATAAATATTTTACAACTAGGATTAAAAATTTTAATACAATAGGGGTGAGAGGCTTGGCAACCATTGCCTGGTCTGCAAATCCTTCCTTACCACCTCCCTCCTGCTTGATACCTGCTTGATGGGGTTCTGGGAGTTCTTCTACTCCCCAAGCCCGGCCCGAGGCCAGGCTTGAGTTGTGAGAGCTTGGTCCACCAGGCTGATGCTTGGAGTGGCCCGCAGGGCACATACCCACCACAGCCCGGCTGATCTGGAACTTCTCTTACAAAAACAGTCCAGTTTTCTCTTGAAGATGTCCACAGTTGTTCCGGCAATATTTCTTATACTCGCTGGGAGGACGTTGAACAACCGCAGACCTCTGATGTTTATACAGGGCCCTCTGATTGTGCCTATGGCACCTCTGCTCTTCACTGGCTCAATCATGCAATTTCTTCCATATCATTCACTCCAGTACGTTGCTATTTTACTGTATAGATTTGGGACCTGGCCCTCCAGTATTTTCCATGTGTATATTATTTGGTATCTCTCTCGTCTCCTTTCTAGAGAGTACATTTGGAGAGCTTTGAGACGATCCCAATAATTTAGGCGTTTTATCTCATCTATGCGTGCCGTATATGTTCTCTGTATTCTCTCTCTATTTCAGCAATCTCTCCTGCTCTGAAGAGGGAAGCGAGTACTGAGCAGTACTCGAGACGGGACCTTACCTTGGATACCTTACCTTGAGCTGCTTCCGGGGCTTATCGTCCCCGCGGCCCGGTCATCGACCAGGCCTCCTGGTTGCTGGACTGATCAACCAGGCTGTTGGACGCGGCTGCTCGCAGCCTGACGTATGAGTCACAGCCTGGTTGATCAGGTATCCTTTGGAGGTGCTTATCCAGTTCTCTCTTGAACACTGTGAGGGGTTTGCCCATTATGCCCCTTATGTGTAGCGGGAGCGTGTTGAACAGTCTCGGGCCCCTGATGTTGATAGAGTTCTCTCTCAGAGTACCAGTTGCACCTCTGTTTTTCAACGGGGGTATTCTGCACATCCTGCCATGTCTTCTGGTCTCATGTGATGTTATTTCTGTGTGCAAGTTTGGGACCAGCCCCTCTAATATTTTCCACGTGTAAATTATTATGTATCTCTCCCGCCTGCGCTCAAGGGAATACAGATTTAGGCTCTTTAGTTGGTCCCAATAGTTTAGATGTTTTACCGAGTGGATTCTAGCAGTAAAGGACCTCTGCACGCTCTCCAGGTCAGCAATTTCTCCAGCTGTGAAAGGGGCTGTCATTGTGCAGCAGTACTCCACTTTAGAGAGCACCAGCGTTTTGAAAAGTGTCATCATCGGTATAGCATCTCTAGTGTGAAAAGTTCTTGTTATCCAACCTGTCATTTTTCTTGCAGTTGTGACGGCTACTTTATTGTGTTCTTTAAAGGTAAGGTCTTCCGACATGAGTACACCCAGATCCTTTACATTGCCTTTTCGTTCTATGTTATGATTTGCCTGAGTTTTGTACGTGGTTTCCGTTTTTATATTTTCATTTTTTCCATAGCGCATGAGCTGGAACTTGTCTTCGTTAAACACCATATTATTTTCTGTAGCCCATAGAAAGACCTGATCTACATCTGACTGGAGGTTCGCCGTGTCCTCTATGTTGCCTACTCTCATGAAGATCCTAGTGTCATCTGCAAAGGATGATACAGTGCCATAGGTTGTGCTCTTGTCTATGTCCGATATGAGGATGAGAAAAAGTACTGGAGCAAGCACAGTAACCTGGGGGACTGAGCTCTTAACGGTTGACGGGCTGGATTTTATTTTGTTGACTATTACACATTGGGTTCTGTTGGTCAGGAAATTGTAGATCCATCTGCCTACTTTTCCGGTAATTCCTTTTGAGCGCATTTTATGGGCAATAACACCATGGTCACATTTATCAAAAACTTTTGCGAAATCTGTGTAAATTACATCAGCGTTTTGTTTGTCTTCCATAGCATCTAATGCGATATCATAGTGGTCCAGCAACTGCGACAGGCAAGAGCGCCCTGTTCTGAAACCATGTTGTCCGGGGTTATGGAGATGCTGTGATTCCATGTATTTTGTGATCTTACTTCTTAGCACTCTCTCAAAAATTTTTATGATGTGCGATGTTAGTGCTATCGGTCTGTAATTTTTTGCCTCTGCCTCTCTGGACAACACAAGTGACTTGAAGAGTACAACCATTGTGATGGGATCCCTGGATTTGAAAGTTCTCGTAATCCATCCGATCATTTTTCTGGTTGACGCAATATTTGCTTGGTTATGCTCCCTAAACGTTAGATCGTCTGACATCATTATTCCCAAATCCTTGACATGCTGTTTTTCTACTATGGGAAGATTCGAGATGTTTTGTACCCTGTATTATGTTTCAGATCCTCATTTTTGCCATACCTGAGTACCTGAAATTTATCACTGTTAAACATCATGTTATTTTCTGCTGCCCAATCGAAAACTTTATTGACATCTGCTTGTAGTTTTTCAATGTCTTCAGCAGAGGTAATTTTCATGCTGATTTTTGTGTCATCTGCAAAGGACGACACAAAGCTGTGACGTGTATTTTTGTCTATATCAGATATGAGAATAAGAAACAGTAGCGGTGCAAGGACTGTACCTTGAGGTACAGAGCTTTTAACATTGCTTGGACTCAATTTTATCTGATTGACTGTTACTCTGTGTGTTCTGGTCGACAGGAAATTGAGTATCCAGCGTCCTACTTTTCCAGTTATTCCCATTGACCTCATTTTGTGAGCTATCACCCCATGGTCACATTTGTCGAACGCCTTTGCAAAGTCTCTGTATACAACATCTGCATTTTGCTTTTCTTCTAGGGTTTCTGTGATTTTGTCATAGTGGTTGAGTAACTGACAGACAGGATCTTCCCGCTCTAAATCCATGTTGTCCTAGGTTGTGCAATTCATTGTTTTCCATAAAACTAGAAATTTGATTCCTAATCACTCTTTCAAACACTTTTATTATGTGTGATGTTATTGCAACTGGCCTATAATTTTTTGCCAAGGCTTTACTCCCCCCCCTTGTGCAACGGAGCTATATCTGCAGATTTAAGTGCTGCTGGTATCTCCCCTGTATCCAGGCTTTCTCCATATTACGCTGAGTGCTCTCACTACTGGTACTTTACATTTCTATATGAATATTGAATTCCATGAGTCAGGCCCAGGAGCTGAGTGCATAGGCACATTGTCAATTTCTCTTTCAAAGTCTTCCGAGTTTGTCGTAATATCCATTATATTATCTGCAGCTTGAATGTCATTCATAAAGAAGCTGTCTGGGTCATCTACTTTCATGTTGTTTATTGGTGTGCTAAACATAGCCTCATACTGGCTTCTTAGAATTTCACTAATCTCTTTGTCGTCCTCTGTGTACGTACCTTCATTTGTAATTAACGATCCAATACTGGTCGAGGTTTTGTATTTTGATTTTGCGTATGTGAAAAAATATTTCGGATTTTTCCTTATCTCTTGTATAGCTTTCTGTTCCAATTCCATTTCCTCACTCATATGATCGCTTCAACGTTTGTTCTATTTCTTCGATCTCCCTGCTTAGGCATATCTCCCTCGCCACTCAACCAACAGAGAGGGGAAGAATTAGTGTGAAAGGGAGGAGGTAGGGAGAGATGCTAGGAGGGAGGGAGGGAGGGAGGGGAAGGAAGGAAGGAAGGAAGGCAGGCAGGCAGGCAGGCAGGCAGGCAGGCAGGCAGGCAGGCAGGCAGGCAGGCAGGCAGGCAGGCAGGCAGGCAGGCAGGCAGGCAGGCAGGCAGGCAGCCAGCCAGCCAGCCAGCCAGCCAGCCTCCCTCTCTGCCAGCCAGCCAGCCAGCCAGCCAGCCAGCCAGCCAGCCAGCCAGCCAGCCAGCCAGCCAGCCAGCCAGCCTGCCTGCCAGCCTCCCTCTCTGCCAGCCAGCCAGCCAGCCAGCCAGCCAGCCAGCCAGCCAGCCAGCCAGCCAGCCAGCCAGCCTCTCTGCCAGCCAGCCAGCCTCCCTCTCTGCCAGCCAGCCAGCCAGCCAGCCAGCCAGCCAGCCAGCCAGCCAGCCAGCCAGCCAGCCAGCCAGCCAGCCAGCCTCCCTCTCTGCCAGCCAGCCAGCCAGCCAGCCAGCCTGCCAGCCTGCCAGCCTGCCAGCCTGCCAGCCTGCCTGCCTGCCTGCCTGCCTGCCTGCCTGCCTGCCTGCCTGCCTGCCTGCCAGCCAGCCTGCCTGCATGCCTCTCGGCCTGCCAGCCTGCCTGCCTGCCTGCCTGCCTGCCTGCCTGCCTGCCTGCCTGCCTGCCTGCCTGCCTGCCTGCCTGCCTGCCTGCCAGCCTGCCTGCCAGCCTGCCTGCCTGCCTGCCTGCCAGCCTGCCTGCCTCTCGGCCTGCCAAAATGCTTGCCTGCCTGCCTGCCTGCCTCTCGGCCTGCCAGAATGCTTGCCTGCCTGCCTGCCTGCCAGCCTGCTTGCCTGCCTGCCTTTCCCTTCCTCCCTAATTCTCCCATCCTCCCTCACTACTTCCCTGCCTACCTCATAGCATCACTCCCTACACCCCCTTCCTCCCTTTCTCACTAATTCTCCCCCCTTCTCTCTCTCATACTGCCTCCCACCTAAGCTCTCCCATCCATCCACCCACCAGTCAGCCATCACTGATGCAATGTATGCATTTGGAGTCAACATGGTGCACAGATGTTTCTCGATTTCGCAGATATGTAAAACAAAATCACAGAATGAACACTCCAGCCTCGTAACAAATCAAAATATAAGGAATAATAGGCCGTGAATCTGTGAAATCACAGGGTAGAAGGCACTCTAGAGTGGTGGCGCTTGACACGGTCAGTGGGCAAACTGGACCATCTCCCATCCACCACCACGGGCCGGCGCGACGCTTGGTGGACCGCTTCCTACCCAAACTTTGTTCGATAGCATGACTCCCAACCCCAATTGGGAAATTGGAAGTTTCGGATAACTAAAGTTCGGAAACCAAGTGGTGCTCTGTATGATAGAGCCTTTGGGTACAACTGCATAATATAGCTTCGGAATAAAAGTTGCTATGGGGGGTTAAATTGCTCGATTTAAATTGAAGACAGTTTTCTCCTCCACTTAAGTATTTTAAGTTTCAAATCAAAACGATTTGGCATTCAAGATATTGAATGGCAAACCTTGGTAGTGAATTAGGAAAACACAAAACTGTATGACATCTGTAATAAGGATACCCAATTAAATATTTTTAAGAATAATAATGACTTCACCTTTCAGGGACTTCCACTTCAAGTCTGAATATTCCTCCAGCGTATACCGTGTCCTCGTCACCAACAATTACTGTAATTAAGACAAAAATCTTGACAATATTAAGAAAACCAGCATTGAATGTAATGAAACACCATTTTCTGTGTGAGACCCGGAGGCTCCCCAGAGCTATACCAGGCTGATGTGCATATATCAGACTGTGGCAACAGTTAATCGATGGAGTTCTAGGCCAACCGGGGACCAGATCCAGAAACTGGCGCCCCTTCAAGAAGAGGCAAAAGGAGCAATGTGTTATAGACACCCCCCATACAAATGGAAGCAGTCAGTCTGCCATCTACCAGGTCAGGCACCCAGAAGGGTAGGAATTCCAAAAACTACAGCTGGCCAAAAATTGCAAACCGAAAGCCAAACTAGCAAGCAGAACTCCCCAATCAAAAAAAGCAAACAGGCATGACACCACCAAAATTGCCATGCAACCACCCCCTCCCCGGGAGGGGGGGAAGGATGGGGGTTTCCAGACCTCCACGCCAGATATTCTCCTCAGTTCAAAGGCTGAATATAAAAAAAAAAAACACCGACTGTATGGAGGAAGGGATGCCGGGGAGCCTCCAGGTCTCACTCAGAAAATAGCATTTCATTACATTCGACGCTGGTTTTCTGTGGAGAGCCCCTTTGGTTCACCAGAGCTACCTAACCATAGATAAAGGAAAAAAGGGACTTACCCGGGAGGCGGCCATCACCCGTTCTACAACTCGAAGTCGAGACAACTGGCTGCAACCTGTGACCCAAAGCTACACATGCCTGAGAAGCGTCAGAAAATTAACGAGGTACAGTGTGGTCAGGACCCTGTCCAACCTCCAAAAGCCCCATGCCCGAATGTCACCCCAAGACATATTACCAAAAATAGCAGCCAAAGCCGCAAATTTACGAACATCATGGGCACGGAGAGAGGCTGCAGAAGGCTGCAGGCTGGCTGGACTGCAGCCAGCCTGCAATCCTGGGGACGATCTGGGAGACCCGCGCCCTGGAACAGGGAAGAAAGGAAACTGGGCCTACCTAAAGCGCATCCCCTGCCACGGAGGCTGTGGTGCACAAATAACGCCAAAGAGCCGTAACCGAACACAAAACATGATGCATCCTTGGCCGAACCAACCAAGCATCAACAACCCAAAGACCCCTTTAGGAAAGCAGCAGACTCATTCTTCGACAGAAAAGAAGGAAACGGCTGCAAACGAACAAAACGACCACCAGGACCGAAAGAGCAGAAACCCCTGTGCTGAAGGAGTGCATGAAGCTCCCCGACCCGATCCCCCCAGAGGCCAATGCCAACCAGGAAAAAGAGTCTTAGAAAAATAGTCCTGAACTGAAGAGGCCACCACAAATCGAGGAGAAGTGAGAAAAAGACAGCACCTGGTTCAACGACCAGTATAGCTCATGCAGCACATGAGCAGACCTGTGGTGAAACAATGCCCAAGAAAGCTTGCAGAATGGAGCAGAAGTGACATCCATACCGAACGCAGGCTGCAGTAGCTCCACCAGCACCACACGATCACACCTCTGATCACACCACAGTGATCAGAGGCAATGTATCGAACTGGAGAAATGTCACAAGTGGAGTACCACAGGGTTCAGTTCTTGCACCAGTGATGTTTATTGTCTACATAAATGATCTACCAGTTGGTATACAGAATTATATGAACATGTTTGCTGATGATGCTAAGATAATAGGAAGGATAAGAAACTTAGATGATTGTCATGCCCTTCAAGAAGACCTGGACAAAATAAGTACATGGAGCACCACTTGGCAAATGGAATTTAATGTTAATAAATGCCATGTTATGGAATGTGGAATAGGAGAACATAGACCCCACACAACCTATATATTATGTGAGAAATCTTTAAAGAATTCTGATAAAGAAAGAGATCTAGGGGTGGTTCTAGATAGAAAACTATCACCTGAGGACCACATAAAGAATATTGTGCGAGGAGCCTATGCCACGCTTTCTAACTTCAGAATTGCTTTTAAATACATGGATGACGATATACTAAAGAAATGTTCACGACTTTTGTTAGGCCAAAGCTAGAATATGCAGCAGTTGTGTGGTGCCCATATCTTAAGAAGCACATCAACAAACTGGAAAAGGTGCAAAAACATGCTACTAAGTGGCTCCCAGAACTGAAGGGCAAGAGCTACGAGGAGAGGTTAGAGGCATTAAATATGCCAAAACTAGAAGACAGAAGAAAAAGAGGTGATATGATCACTACATACAAAATAGTAACAGGAATTGATAAAATCAATAGGGAAGATTTCCCGAGATCTGGAACTTTAAGAACAAGAGGTCATAGATATACTGTACATAAACTAGCTAAATACAGATGCCGAAGAAATATAAGAAAATTCACTTTCGCAAACAGAGTGGTAGTCGGTTGGAACAAGTTGGGGGAGAAGGTGGTGGAGCCCAAGACCGTCAGTAGTTTCAAAGCGTTACATGACAAAGAGTGCTTGGAAGACGGGACACCACGAGCGTAGCTCTCATCCTGTAACTACACTTAGGTAATTACGACATGAGGCGATAGTATTTGGCACAAGATGGTTCTGAAACAACTAAGAGTGAAAGGACAAAACAACCTGATCAGAAATCGAAGACAACCAACAAAAAGACAAAAAGTGCTGGAAGGACTGCCAGGAAACATCATACAGGTGCCAAGACGCAACTTGCAGGTGGGACACCATCAACGAAACCACCTGATCACCATACATGTGGTGATAAACCCGCATGAAAAAGACCAGACGCGGAGAAGATTGAACCAGCCTCGTACCGAACTGGACCGATCTGCTGAAAGAAGCGGAGCAGCGGGAAAACCCTCGGGTTCGGACATCGAGCAAGCAATGCCTGAAACCAGAGCTGTGCCGGCCACCAAGAGGCCAACAGGACTACCCTCCTCTGGTTAGTCTCCAAGCGAGCCAGGACTTGGAGCAACAACCGAACCGGTGGGAATAGGAACAGGTAACCAAACCTCGACCAGTGAAATGGAAAGCATAGACCTCGACGAGCCACACAGTCGTGGAAGGGTGCCGCATATACTGAAAGACGTCTCGACCAAGCTGACGCGAAGAGATCTAGGTCCGGGCGCCCGAATGTCCGGCAGAGCCAATAGAACGAGTCGGTGTCAACCGTCCATTCCGTAGACAGGGGAATGAAACGGGAAAGGCTGTCCACCAGTGCAATGGACACTCCTTGGACATGAACCGCCAGGAGAACCAAACCCCTGAGAACTCAGCATACAAGTCAACTGAAGCGACCAGCCCCAAAGAGCCAAGAACTGCATCGAACCCCCGTGGTTCAGATAATGAATCACAGGGGAGCAGTCCGAATAGAGCTAGATCATTAATCTGCAAGTGACTTGAACCCTCTGAAACGAATGCCACACCACTGTGAACTCCTGTGCTGCACTGTGAGCCTGACGGAAGGACGAACCCCACCGACCCTGGCCGGCATGGTGAGCACTGGTCACAAAGCCCCAGCCCGGAGATGAGGCATCCAAGAGCTCATCGCACAAGGGCTCGAGTAGGCGCCACGACACAGAACCCTGAAAAACCCGAAGAGGAAGCTGGTGACGCAGCAGCCGACACAAGGCCCCCCCCCCCCGGGTCTGAACCCAGCGATCGCGAGAGCAACGGAAGGAATGTCTCCTTAGGAACCAGAACAGCCACCGAAGCTAGATCCAACCCGACGGGTAGACCAGCAAGGTGAACTTCAGACTCCAGCACAGCTGCTCGAACAACCGACACGTGACCTGAGTGCCTTCCAAAAACAGCCAAAGGGCAGACTGCAGCCACAGCAATGCCACGGGAGGGAAATACAAGGAAGCGGTTCGAGAGTCCCACACAAGACCCAGCTAAGTCCAAACCTGAGAAGGAACCAAATGGGACTTTCTCAAGTTCACCAAGAACCCGAACCTGGCGAGCTGGGAAAGAACCAAATCCCTGGCGACATGCAGACTGACTGGGAGCTCAGACCAGCCAGTCATCGAGGTAAGCCCGATCCCGAATGCTTAACCCTTAAATGGCGAATGGCTATACAGTATACTGATTGACACCCACAGGCGCAAAAAAAAAAAAAAAAAAAATTTCTTCCTAACCTGTTAAGTCGTGTTCCCTGATCACGGGAAAAATAAAAAAAAATCAATTGTACTTACCGGCGATGTAATTGAGACGAGAAGATGGATGATGACGTCACAGTTTGCATGTTCGCTCATGCACTGTGTGTCCCGGAGGCGTCGTGCGCGGTCTTCAAGCAGCCACAGTTGCCACGAATTTATTTTCACGTCATTATTTACAGTGTTTACGCGTGTATTCTTTGCAATATTAGTCACTAATTATGTTGCACATAATGTCACTTGACAGTTATTGTCAATATATGTTGCACACATCGAGTATACACATGCGCACACAAACGTTTTCCATTACCGCATTATATTATGTACAGTAATCACAATGTTCATTAATTTATATGTACACACTAGCACACACTATGTACAGGTTTTTTGCACTATTATTGCACATTTAGAAGTCTTGGAGTGAGTGGTAGTCGTTGAAGCAGTCGACAGCACACAATGCAACTCCACACCCTTCACACCATGTTTGCACCATTTTACGTTTTTGCTCTCTTCGTTTTGTTGTTTTACATACTACGCATGCACGTTGGCCTATTGCATGCTTTCTACCTGCTGGCAAATTCTTTAGTCTGTGTTGCTGAAAGGCATCTATGAGAGCGAGCCTGGGTGTTGCATCATGCTGCAACACTGGGTTCATAATTGGTCTTCATATGCCAGGGACTTCTTGACCAAACTTTGCTAATAACTGTGTTGCAAGTGTAAAAGCAAATGTACGGAAAACAGGTTTACGTCCAGTTTTCACCAGGTACAAATTATAGCAGTTCAACATGCTCATGTCAACAAGATGGAAAAACACTTTTTTCGTCCACCTCAATGTTTTCCGCACACACTCGATAGTGCCAATCATCATGTCAGCCTTATCAATCAAACGCATGTTGATATTGTAGTCAAGAACACAATCTGGCTTATATACTGGTTCTCTTGTTACACGGTGCACCTTGCCACTAACATTGTACCCTCATGAACGGTTGTCAGCAGGTTCACTTCTCTCTTGTCTTTCCACCGTACTGAGAGTATTTCATCACATTTCCGTACCTGGCACTCACCAACTGCAAGTCCACCGACAAACACTGGCATTTCCCTTCTTCGTGGCTTTACTGTGCCAACCAACCCAGTTCTATTATCAATCAAGAACTTAGCTAGCAATGGACTTGTATAGTAATTATCTGTGTATAGGATGTGGCACTTGTTCATCCATGGTGCCATCAGTGACTTCACCACACTACCAGAGAAACCGTGTTCGTAGTTACCGGGAATGTCTACATCGCTAGCTGAATACAGAATCATGTGAAACACGTATCCTGTTTCACAGTCACACAGTACAAAGAATTTCAATCCACATTTGTTTCGTTTGGAGGGAATATACTGTTTGAATGAAACACGTCCTTTGAATAGTATAAGGGATTCGTCAACCACCAGCTTCTGTGCTGGTACGTAAAAAATCTCTGAATTTTCCAATCACCTCATTCATATAGTGCCTCACTCGCCAAAGTCTATCCTCCTCAGTCCGGTCCTCATTAGTTGCAAAATGCACACACCTGAGGAGTATCTGAAATCTGTCTATGGACATATATTTCCCGAAGAAAGGTGTTGGAATAGTCAGATCTTTGCGCCAGTAATCTGTGAGAGCGTGTTTGACACAGTGTTTCATCAACATACATATTGCAAGAAACACATACATTTCACCTATATTGGTGTTTTTTCAACGTTGCAAGCGTGAAAATTCTGTTATCTCTTTTCTAATGAGATGAGCCGCATGAAGGTTCGTTTGGTGTACAATATATTCCATGAGCGGCTCATCATAGAATGCGGTAAAATAATCACATTCACTCATATCACCACCATTATCAGGGAAAATATCTGTAATCCCTACATCTTTATTGTCAAAGACAGGAATTCGGGGAATAAAACCAGCACCATCACACCACACTAGTACACCTGGTGTCTTGCGAGACACAGGGGGACGCAACAGGGGACGCAGCAGAGGCACTACGGCGAGGAAGCGATGCACCCCATGGACCAGGAGCTGAAGCCCGTCTACGCACAGTACGGCCGCTACCTGCACATGAGGTAGAGGCACGTGCACTTGAGGTAGACGACCGGGCCGCGGGGATGCTAAGCCCCGGAAGCACCTCAAGGTAACCTCAAGGGGGGGGGGTCTTCCCTGCTGCCACTTTTGCATATTGGAACTATGTTAGCCTTTTTCCACACATCTGTTATGACTCCTGTACACAGTGATGTCTGAAAAATCAGCTGAAGTAGAATGCTGAGCTCAGGTGCACATTCTCTAAGAACCCACAGTGAAACTTTCACTCCATCTGGGCCAACTGCTTTGTTCTTACTTAGCTCCAAGAACATTTGTTTCACTTCGTCTCTAGACACCTCCATGTGCTCTATGCTGTTCTCTGGAATTCTTATTGTGTCTGGTTCTCTGAAGATCTCATTTTATACAAACACACTTCGGAACTTTTCGTTTAATGTTTCACACATTTCATTTTCATTTTCCGTGTATCTGTCTCCCATTTTCAACCTCTAAATATTATCCTTTATCGGCAGCTTGCTTTTAATGAATTTATAGAAATGGCCAGGATCTGATTTACATTTGTATGCTATACCTTTCTCAAAGTTCCTCTCTGCCTCTCTCCTTACTGATGTGCAGTTTTTTCTTGCATCTTTGTATCACTGGTATGTTTGGGGGCTTGGCCTCTTCCCATAATGATTCCATGCTTGTGTCTTTTGATCTCTGGCCCTCTCACAGTTTCTGTTGAACCAACCCTGTTTCCTAGGTCTACATGTCTGTTTTGGAATGAATGTTTGTGTGCCTTCATCGTATATTTTGCAAAATTTGGCATACATCTCATTTACTTCCTTGCCTAGCAACAAGTCTGTCCAATTATACCCATGAAAAAAATTTTAGTTCCCCATAGCGTCCTCTCTTGAAATCGAGTTTAACAACTGTTTCACTGTCCCCATTCTCTACAAGATTATATCGCATAGCATATTTAATGTTCAAGAGGACATGATCACACTTTTCCCAAGAGAGGAAGGTACTGGATGTCAAATACCTCTTCTTCTTTCCTGGTGAATACTAGATCCAGTACTGACGGAACATCCCCTTCCCTCATTCTTATAGCCTGCTTGACGTGACATGAATATCTCCAAGATGAGGTTTAACCCCTTAACTGCGCGGCCTCCAAATGACAACCCCCCAGTGCGCAGGAAATAAAATCTCTGGAAAAAAAAATTCTGTTTTTAAAGTGTCAAAAATCCTTCCCTGAGTAAGGGTATAGTAACAGAAGGTCAAAATTGTAAGTACTTTAGATGCTATGGGGTCCGTAAGTTCGTGCGTGACATCATCATTCCCTGGTCGCCCGTGGCATACGCCCCTGGGGCTGGTAGGGCGCTCGGAGCAGGATGTGCCAGTTGCCGCGAATATATTTTTGTTCATTTTCCGTTCACAGTTCCAAATACATTTTATATGCTTTTATGTGCCAATCCTATGTATAATGAACACGTACACTATATTATGGCAGTAGAACATCCATAATGTCCGAAGACACACTGTTACGTGCATGACATGTGTACACATATCCGGCACATACTTCCATTGTATTATGCTAATTTATGTATATATACAGTCTACACACTATACACTATCACACACTATACACATTCACCATGAACACACTCAGAACTCCGCGAGTGTCAGCTGCCACACCCTCACTCCTCCAACATCCAGTCTCTCCCTCACTCCTCTAACATCTTACTCACCAACATTGCTCCTCCCACAATACTGTTATTGTTTGTATTACACTATTTACACACGTTATGCATACCTATCTACATGTTTTATTCACCAGAACTATGCAAGTTCTGCAAGTTCGTCTCGAGACAAACGAACGTCAACAACACCTGTCGGCCCTGCCCTCCCTCCCTCTTTTATCAGCTGATCCTTGAGCACTCGGCTACCAACAAATGATGTAGCATCACCCGAAGGCAGTTAAGTACACAGTGACCCAAATGTGATTGAAAAAACCAACAAGACCAACCCGTATTCTCTCATTTCGACCTTACTAGTGTTGCTCCCTGGAGGAAGCTATTCCCGACGTCCACTGCTGCCTCATCAACGAGTCTTCCCTACTGTTCCTGCCTACATTTATCCTGCTACCATGTAAAGTAAGACCGGTAAGGCCCTTAAGAAAGGAAGCACACCAAACAGGAATAACCCTACTAGCCACGCTAGCAACATGATTAGTTCAGCTATCTTCCCCTCGGTGGCCGCCGTGGGGGGTACCGACTCTTCCCTCGTCAACAATAACAAACAATCCCAGCTGGGCGCAGCGCCGTCTCCGACTTGGGCCATGCAACTATTATGTAGCCATATGGACCAACTTAAACGAGCTGCTGCCCCTTGTTCTGACTTCAAGCGCCTTGCTGATAACCCTTGGCTCAAGTTATTAACTCAAGTACATGAAGACCAAATGTCAGTAATCAAAGAGCAGTTGGCCTTAATAATGAACCTGCAAGGTTCATTATTATCCTTGCAGAATGAAGCTGGAGCCTTACTCAAGAATAATCAAGATCTATCTACCAAAGTCATCCACCTCGAACAAGAATTAAACCTTCTCAAGAACACAGTTACTAACTTCAATCCAGATGAAACCACTAGAAAATAGGAAAAAATGTTGCAAAAGTTTGAGAACCATCTGAACAACCTACAACAGCAACACACTGTTTCCCCAAGACGAAACAGACCAACATAAACTACTTGAGTCTGTAATTATCTCTTCACGTGATTTTCCCCATGAAACTGATGGAGAAGACTGTGCTGCCATCGTGATCAAGGAATTGCAGGATAAGTTAAGGTATTCAATCCAAAAAAAATGACATCAAATCAGCTTATAGAGTGGGTACCAAATCATCTGGTACGAATAACCGGAGAATTCGAATTAAACTAGATAGCTGCTCCCGCAAGTCTGATCTTATCTCATCTGCAGTTGCTAGTAAATCCTCTGTTTATGTGAATGAATGTCAGACCAGGTTCAGGCAAAATCTCTTTTTTAAATTGCGTGGTTTCTGCAAAAATTCCCCTAAAATTAAACACTGTTTTGTGCGAGATGGTAAAATCATAGCTAGGAGGACTGACACTGGAAAAACCTATTCAATAACCACTGAAGCTCACCTTAATTCTTTCCTCAGTGACTGTAGGATAGCTGCTGTATAGCCAGAATTCAAATTATAATCTCATTTAACTACCATTGTGTACTTTAGCTCTGCCTTTCCTTTCAAAAGGTTTTAACTTTAGTTAAAAAAAAAAAAATTGTCATCTTTATTATTGTCTTTTTTCTTTTTACTCCCATGTTCCATAGTTCACTGGCTTTGCCTGTATCCTCTAGTATTAACTTCATTATCCAGTGTTCCTGAGTGTATCTCTATTTAATTACCTACAGTGTACCTGAAAGTACTTTTAAGCAACCTACCTCATTTTTGTGTATAGTTTTGTATATATACTTTTTTCCATAGCTACTTCTTTTATCATTGTCTTTTTGGCTTTTCTGTAAAACAGCCCTCTTATGCACACTATTATAGATCCAGACCTTAACCTCTTATCTAGTATCTATGACAACCAGCACTTTAATGATCAAAATTGCAGATATTGCACAGCACATGATGTAAACAATGTCTTAGCGTGTAATCACAATGTTTCTGTAATTAACTTGAATATAAGATCTCTTTGCAAGCACTTTGATGATGTTAATGCCCTGATTCAAACAGTTGACAACAAATTCTCTTTCATTGTGTTAACTGAAACGTGGTTGAAAGAGGACACTTCTCAACTCTACAACATACCAAACTACTCAGCCATTCACAACTGTCGTCCTATACAAAGAGGTGGTGGTACTTCGCTTTACTACCACCATGCACTGACTTGCTTAAAAGTAATTAAATCTAGAGACCCTTATGGAGAGTATATATTCGCCTCTTTCAGAGACAGGGTAACGATGCTGTCTTGACTGTGGGAGCAGTCTACAGGGTTCCTAACACTGATGTGACTGATATTAACTCAAACCTTAGAAATCTTATACTAGAGAACCAACTGAACAAAAACCACTAAATTATTTCTGGTGACTTTAACGTTGACCTCTGCGAGCCTGATAACTCTCCTGCTGCTAGTTTCCTCAACTGTATGAATTCCTGCTTCCTCATATCCGTAATCACTAGACCTACTAGAATCACTGACAGTACTGCCACGGCTCTTGATCACATCTGGACCAACATAACCTCTCCACTTACTTCAGGGATAATCCTCGATAGCACTACAGACCATTACCCCACATTTCTCCTAACCAACATTAACAAACCACCTCTAGAGGCAAGGGAGATAAGGTTTAGGCTGCACAATGAAACTGCTATAGGCAATTTTATAGCTGCTGCTGCTAATATCAACTGGGAATCTGAATTAGGGAACATAGGGGACATCAACCTAGCAGTTCAATCATTTCTTCAAAAAACTCTCAGCCTTTATAACACCCACTGTCCTATGCTAAAGAAACAAGTCACAACTAAAAGGCTAAACAATCCTTGGCTTACAAAGGGGATACTTAAATCCATTAATAAAAAACATGACCTTGAGAAGAAGTGTAGGTTAGGAATTGTCTCCAAAGAATTCTCAAAGAATTACTCATCATTGCTATCTAAAATAATTAGGAGAGCCAAAATTAAATACTACGAAGACAAATTTACCCACACAAAGGGCAATATTAATTAACACTTTCGCATGCCAAGGACTCTCCCGCGAGTCCTGTTTCGTCTACCCGCTCATGCACACAGGACTCAAATTTATGTCTTCGTAAAAAATATTTGTATAAAATTCAATTTTTATCCGATTTACTTCTGGTTTGTTTCAAACTGAGCGCCATGAAGTTCTCTTTCTCACTGCTAGGGCGCATGGCGCGTCGGCCTACCCGGTCACGTGACAGGCCCAATGTTTTCTCGTCACGTTTCGTGAGTCGATCACGTTTCCCTCGCGCGCCAAACTCGAACGGTTTTCTGCATTTATACCCGTTTCCGTGTGTTTTATACCCAATACATTCATCAACAATGGATCCAGGTCAAGGCCCAAGCCGTTCTACGCCCAAGGAAGTGTCCAAGTCCTCGAAAGAGGACAGAATAACTATGATTTATCAAAAGTTCAAGGGAATGAAACTCACACCCACGAAAATTCCTGAAGTTGTGGCAGCTTTATCAGAAGCCGAGTATGATGCAGGTGATGTTGAAGGACTTGAAGATGATTTGGATGACTACAACAATTATAGTGGCGTCCAAAGAGCAAATGATACAGCAACGAGTGATGAGGAGACCGAGCACCTCACAGAGGAGGATGAGGCACCGCTACTCCCTCCTCCTCCTCCATCTAGGCGCACACATGGTGCATGTAAACCACCTAGAAAACTAACTACCAGAAATGTTTCTCGATGTAGGATTACACGACCAACTGTGCCAAGTGATTCTAGCAGTGAAACTGCACTACAACTCGGTAAACCTAACAGAAAAATTGAGAGAACTTGGGGTGTACACATGTGGCACAATTAGACTGCTACGCAGCGCCCCAAAGGAATTGCAAACTATAGCCAAGGCTAAATTTCCACTGGATACCACCATATACCGCCGCAAAGATAACACCTTCATTCTACTGTGGAAAGACAAGCGAGTGGTCTCAATCATTACAAACATCCACAATGCAGACACTCAGCAATGTCAGCGAAGGAAACGATTGCGCAATCACGACGGAACAACTCGACTACAACAGGTACCAGTGAGCAAGCCTACTGCAATTTGTGAATACAATAAGTTCATGAAAGGTGTGGACCACTTCGATCAAATGGTGAAGTATTACCATTTTACCAGGAAAACTCACAAGTGGACCAAAAAGATCATGTTTTATTTTCTGCAAATGGCATTGCATAATGTCTTTGTTTTGTACAAATACTATACAACTGATCGAAAAAAGCTAACATTGCTACAATTCCACGAGGTGGCAATTTGGGCCCTATTGCACTGGGACACGGAAGATTGGCCTGAAATAGCAACAGTATGTCATCACTTGCAGCACGCTCCAGACATAAATGATGACACAGGTCCTGCCTATGCTGACGCCGTGCAAACTCCTGGACCATCTGGTGTGAGGCGGCCTTTATTTACTTCAACACCTCAAGCTGACGCAGGAACGGACTCAGAACCCGAGATGTCTGGCACACTGCCATTTGACGAGTCGGTTTTGTCAGATGACTCTGACTCTGACTCAAATGCTCAACCAACACCGAGAAGACGTGGCCCTATTGTTGATTCTGAACATCGCCTGAACTACAAACTGAAACATGAACTTTACAAACTGCCAAAACGTCTCAAGTGTCATGTCTGTGCACGGTCCGGTAAAAGGAAGGACACCAACATAGGATGCAAGACCTGTAACGTTGCACTCTGTGTTATTCCCTGCTACACCAGTTACCACCGGAAAAGAGTGTATTGGGTGGTGAAGAAGTAACCACCCGCAACAGCTTCACTCCACCTACAAAACATCTGTTGAGCAACTTCAGGAATGTTGACCTGAAGAAGGTGGAGTGAAGAAAAGATGCTCAACTTACTCTTCCACAACCAGTTTTTTCTTGGTAAGTACGCCTATTTTGTCCAATTTCTTGTAGTATAACTTATTGGGAGTATTTTGATACCAGAATGAACACTGTATCCCATAAACTGCCGTAAGTAGACTCGAAACTTCATAAATTTTTTTCAGGGTGTTGCGTGTCTGCAAGAGTGTCCCAAACGGGTTGCAGGTGGGTGACTTTAGCCGTTTATACTGGGCATGTTTACACCTTATCATTTATTATATGCATATGTCTGTTTAGGGAATTTTATTCCGATCCATGTACAACCAAAAATAACTGTGTGCAACAAGTATAAACTTGAAAAACATAACAATAGTATAAACATTTCGTGTGTGTTTGACGCTCACTGATATGTTCCAGCGTTGTTTTATATTTGGCGCTATTCTAACTTACGCTTTGTTGATCTTTTTTACCTACGTGCTTATAGAACATTCTATTGCGAACACATTGACACAAAAATGAATGACGTACATACAAAAATAATGTCAGGACAGTCAAATAAGTATAAACTTTCGAAGCACCGTATCGCGCTTGTGTCGTTGCGTCACCGATACCGGGTAACAGTTCCACCACTTCCCACACTCTTGCGGGTGGGCCGCGACTATGATTCTACGTTTATATTCATATCACTGTGTTGGGAATTTCATTGCGAATCCATTGATACCAAAATTAACGCTGTAGGACAAGTGTGGAGTTGACAACAATCCCAAGAGTAGAAACATTTTGTTGCCGTTTTGCGCTCACGGCGAGTCATCTACGTAGTTCTTTATTTGGTGCTGGTCTCCCTATACTTTTAGTGACCGTTTTTACTGATGTTCTTCTAGAGAATTTTATTGCGAACACATTGGTACCAAAATGAAATACGTAGCTCGAGAACTAACGTCAGAAGAGTAAAAAGAGTATACACATTTTTGTTTGGCCGCTTAAGCGACAAAAATGCCGCGCGCATACGGTTTTCTGTCCCTCGTTCGCCGGGCGGCTGAAAGTCTTAAGAAAACATGGAGCACAATTTCTCAAATATTGGGATCAAAGAAGATTATAAATATCAAACCAATACTCCTATCAAATAATGATGGCCTGCTTTCAGCCTCTGACACTGCTCTTGAGTTCAATAGGTTCTTCTCTTCCATTGGGTCATCCCTTGCAAATGATATTCCATCGTCCAGTACTAATATCCAGGACTATCTTACAGGAAACTATCCACAGTCTCTGTACCTAATGCCTACTAACTCCACTGATGTTACTGACATAATTCTTTACCTTGAAACCAAGTCTAGTGCCCTTGAGGAGATACCAACTTTAATTTACAAAAAAGCCTCCAGATCTTTAGCCCCTGCTATTGCATTGCTCTTCAACAAGTCACTTTAACTCCAAACCCTTCCAGATATTCTAAAAAAAGCGAGAGTAACCCCTGTTCACAAATGTGGTGATCTCACAGATGTTAACAACTACAGACCCATATCAATCCTGCCTAACTTGTCAAAAATATTTGAAAAACTAATCTACAAGCAGCTTTACTCTTATCTAGCCAAACACAATATACTTAGCTCTTGTCAATATGGCTTCAGACCCAAAAAAAGCACTAACGATGCACTTATTAGTACGATTAACTTGATTCATGCAGCTCTTGATAAAAATGAGTTCCCTGTTGGGTTATTTGTGGACCTGCGGAAGGCTTTTGACACTGTCAACCACCAAAACCTTCTTCTTAAATTACATCATTATGGAGTCAGAGGACACTCCCTGCAATACCTCAGATCTTACCTTACTGACAGGCTCCAGTATGTTTCTGTGAATAATTCAATTTCTCCCACCCTACCCATCAACATTGGTGATCCTCAGGGCAGCATACTTAGCCCTCTCCTATTTCTCATCTACATTAATGACCTTCCAAATGCCTCCCAACACCTCAAACCAATTCTATTTGCTGACGACACAACTTTCATTTACTCCAGTCCTGACCCCCTTGCTCTAAATGCCACAGTAAAAACTGAGCTAAATAAAGTCCATCTTTGGCTAACTGCCAACAAACTCACCCTTAACATTGACAAAACTTTTTATATTCAGTTTGGCAATAAATCCTCTAATCAAATAAATATCAAAATAAACAATACCCAAATTTGTAACAAATTAGATGGCAAATTCCTTGGCGTTCTCACTGACCACAAGCTGAATTTCCAGGGACACATTCTAAATATATCAAAAAGAGTTTCAAAAACTGTTGGCATTCTTTCTAAGATCAGATATTATGTACCCCGCCCTGCCCTGGTGACTCTCTATTACTCCCTCATCTATCCATATCTCAACTATGGTATATGTGCTTGGGGTTCTACTACCCAAAATCATTTGCATCCTCTAATTACTCAACACAAAGCTGTTATTAGGACAATATCCAACTCTGGCCCCAGACATCACTCGGTACCCCTACTCAAATCTCTGAATATGTTAGATATTACGTCACTGCACATTCTCTCATGTGTATTATACATATATAAAATGCTGAACTGTAATGCCAATCCTGACCTCAAAAGCTTCATTGAAGGTTGTAACAGAACCCATGAGCACCACACCAGAAATAAATACAGTTTTGATATTCCAAGAGTACGACTTAATCAAACTAGAAATGCTCTACAAATCAAGGGACCCAGAATGTGGAATGACCTTCCCAACCATGTTAAAGACTGTACCTCTCTTAACCAGTTTAAGATAAAAATGAAGCACTACCTAATAAATTCCCTGTAACCTACCTTAACCCTCTATTGTCAATCCATGTCTGTTTTTTTAAACAACGCTGTTTGTCGACCTAATTGTATTTGTGCTGCTTTTTCAGCCATGTTCCCCCTTTTTTATCTCTATTTTTATTTGTTCTCAACACATTTTATTCTTTATACTCAATTAGTATTAAGCTTTAGTCATTAATGTTTTTCTTGCCCGAAACGCTTTGCGTAATAGTGGCTTTAGGCATTGTATGTACTAGCTCTATCTATAAATCCATAAATCTTTGTAAAATCTCTTGTATGTATGTACCTTACCTAAATAAACATTTATTATTTATTTATGTATTTATTAAGTAAGCCGGTATTGTGTCCAAACTTTACAGTGGCCACCATACACTGCATGAGAAATCACACAGCAGCCAGCAGGCGACGCTACAATTACATCACCTCCCATACCAAAATAGCTCCCCCCAACATACTCCTGTTGCTGTTAGATACACTATATACACACATTGTATATACCCATGTACAAATGTGTTCACTGAAGCGAACCATTAAGCTAGTATGATGAGCAAAACAAGAGTGGCTGAAGTAGAATAGGAAAACCCCACCCCTTGTAACAGTAAGACTCGCTCTGAGGGTTGGAAATCCCAGGTGGGGTTCAATGGGGCCCAAGGCCCCCAAGTCAGCTTCTCCCCAACCCCGGAAACCTCCACATCATGCCCCGGGGCCGAGTCACTCTCCAAAGCCCCGGCCTCACAAGAAAAAGCTGGGGCGGCCGAAAAAGCAGGAAGAGAGGGGGCCCACTGGTCAGACCCCGGAGCTACAGCTGGAGGAATAGACTCGAATGCCTACGTCGCAACCCCCGGAAGAGGCAAACCTCAAAACTGCCCAAGTCTCAGAAACCTCTAAACCTTGCCCTGACCCCGAAGCCCTCAGACGCTTAGGAGCCAGAAGCAGAGGAGGGTGGGGGGTGGGATCGAATGAACCAAAGCAGAAGCAGGGGACGAACGAGGAGTCGCAGACTGAACCAAGGCTGACGTGACCAACACCTGGGTCCCCTATAAGCAAAGCGGGGCAGCCTCGGGGGATCCGGGGAAGCAACCAACCTAGTACGTTGCAGCAACCTAAATCTAGCCTGCAATGCGCGAGCCGCCTGCACCTAAATAATATCAGTAGAATGGGGGAATCGAGTCACAAACAAGCAACAATGCTCGCAAGACTCTGGGTCAAAGGCGTCACTGACCCAACAGGCAGCATGATGGAGGCAAAAACTATGAGCATTGCCCTGAGACAAGGAGACAGAGCAACCCTCAAACACAACCAAGGCGAGAGGGGACCCAAAGGTCGTATCCATCGGACTCTGTGTGCCCCCTGAGGGGTTTTCCAGGGGCCCCTAGACTGATATCACTAAGGGTAAGCCCAGGCAGAAGTACTGCTAACCGGTGCCCAATGCTACCAAACAAACTGCTAATGCTGAACCCCCGGGACGTGTCCACTCACAAGGGCAAGGCAGGGGGTACCACCAAAAACAGAAGGTCAAACCCTAACATAACTGGGGGAAAAAAACAAGGCAGACCCCCACCAGGCAAAAAGAAAAACCTCGCAAGAGGTCAGCGTACCCAGGAGGAACAGAGCCAGCCGCTGTTATAGGTGAAAACTAGCTGCGCAGTACACTGCGCCCCTACCAGTGCAAAAACTACCACTTACTCCAAGGTAAACAAGGGCGGAAATCCCCCAAAACACTCGGGCCAGTTAATCGCCAAGCAGCAAAAGACCAACAGAGGTAGACCCTCAAGGTGACTTGTGGAAGATAACCCCAGGCCCCAAGGGCGGTACTTACAGGGCACTAAGGAAGGTAACCCTAATCATATGCAGCCCTAGTACCTGTGAATATTACTCCCAGCTCGCACGCCACCATAAAACCAGTACTGGACCTATAACACACTGTGTTGTGCTGTGCAGCACAACACAGAGTCAGGAGCTGGAACCACACGACCATGCCACATCACATCAGCCAAAGAACTGGTGCATGGATCGCCGGCGTGGGGGTCTAGGGCTCTCCCTTTTCCCCTCCCAAGGAGGGAGGAGCTGCGCAGACATGCGGCGCGGCTCGTGTGACGTCATGCTTGTTTGCTGGTTTTAATTTCGGAAGTTCTGTCCACTAGTTAATCTATTTTAGTCGTTTTAACCAGAATAGGGGATTGTTTTGAGGCACTTACCTTTCTGGATGCCTGTCCCAGTTGATGACAGATATAGAATGCTCCAAATCCCATGTGCATTTCTATAGGCCATTGCTCCTCGTGCCTCTCTGAGGGGATCAGGTTCTGGCTGTGGTCCTCGGTAGGCCTAGAACTCCATTCACAATGACTGATGCCAAAGTTTAGGAATACAATATACATATCAGCTCCAGGGAGCCGAAGGGGCTTCCCCCAGAAAAGGCAATATAATCCCCATGTACAAAATAGTAACGGGAATCGGTGAAATTGATAAGAGAAGAATTCGTGAGACCTGGAACTTCAAGAACAAGAGGTCATAGATTTAAACTAACTAAACAAAGCTGCTGAAGAAATATAAGAAAATTCTCTTTAGCAAACAGAATGGTAGACAGCTGGAACAAGTTAGGTGAGAGGGTGGTGGAGGCCAAAACTGTCAGTACTGTAGTTTCAAAGCGTTATATTATAGAGTGCGCTGGGAAGATGGGACACCATGAGCGTAGCTCTCATCCTGTAACTACACTTGAGTAATTACCAGGTGACAGCACCAGGGCACTGGTGGCTCAGGAGATTATGGCCTTCCATCAAGAGGTGAACTAAGGTGAACGGAAGCTCCCAAAAGAAGGGTCGAGGTAATTATCTTAGGCTTACCAGAAAGGGACATTTCATTTAATTCCACACTGGTTTTCTGGGAGTGTTTATAATGTGGCTTCCTGGTACTATATCACCACAGAGAACAAACAAGAAAGCAGATCAACTTGATAATGGTGCAAGATGGACCGAAACGTCGTCATCTCTTCAATTTCTTGTGTGTGGTTTGGTCAACAGAAAAGGAGACCTGCCATGAGTGAAGGAAAGTAGATCATAACCTTCCCTAAGGAGGAGGAAACCAGTGGTGGTTTTCCATATGGATTACTGTGATCTGACTCCCTTTGTCTTTGTTAAGGGGGCCATATTCTGGTACTGGTCACCAGTAGACGCTCTAGAATTTTAGAGTCTGGTGAAGTACCCTAGTTTTGGAATTTACCACTGGAGTTTACCAGGTTGTTAGCTCAGGAAGCCACCAAGAGGGTCCTCCCAGAAAACTTTTAACTATAGGTTCTAAACTATCAAAGCTATGTATTGTACATACATATACTGTACATTAATATGGTCACAGTTAACATGACACAAACTCTACCTGCACTGAATACATCAAGTTTGTCTCCTTCAGGCCAGCATGAAACACCAGCTGGGGGAGATTCTTGTAACTGCTGACATTCTCGGTTCAATCGACCCAATCGCTGTGCCATTTTACCTCGAGTGTATGCTATAACCAGCTGAAACAGAATACAGTATGAGTATTAGATCAACACTTATACCTACAATAACATTTCAATACAACTATTTGTGACCTTTTAGAATTATACAAGATTTCTTACACTGTTGCCAGAAAATGAAATCTAACAAGACTTTGGAAGTACTGTACATGTACTCCTTCCCTATCCCACTAGGCTGCACCACAATATATACCAAGCAACACCCAGGTGTGCAGATGAGTCACAATAACGTGGCTGAAGATATGACCAAACCACACATCATTAGACGAAGAAACCACGACGTTTCAGTTCGTCCTGGACCATTATCAAGTCATATTGGAGAGAGGTTGTTGTTTCAGATTCCACTACTCAGAACAAAAGTCCCAAGTAGCACAGGCTATGGTGAGCCCATAGCGGATCTACCTGGCACAGGAGCGAGGCTGTAACTGCAGATAGAGGAAGACATGGGCAATAAACAAGGAGAATGAGGTGAGGAGCAGGTAAGAGAAAAAGATAATTCTAGAAGAAGGTAAGGTGTAAGGTAGGGAGCAGATAAGAGAAGAAGGTAAGAGTAAGGCAAAAAAGGTAAGAATAGGATGAAAGGTACGAATGGGATGAATGTAATTATGGGATGAAAGAAGAATGGGATAGGTAAGAATAAGATGAGGGTTAAGGAAAAGAAAAAAAAGAGGAGGGGTAGGCTTAAGTCAGGTCACATTTGTTAGGAAGGTTAGAGCATTTGAGTATCTACAGTACTGTACTGTAAAAGAGAAGAGTCAACTGCAACAAAGCCAGGACTAAGGTTCTTGTTGATTATGTTGTGTATCAGAGCACATTCGACAAGAGGGCGTCATTTCAGAGCTACGCCATCTATCCCATTAGGAACGGTTGAGGGCCACAGAGCTAACAACACTGCAGACCAGGCATGACAGGGCGGTTCGTCTAATTACCACAAGCTACCACAAGCTACACATGCTTTCGGAAAGCTTCCTGGCAATACGTTAGTAATGAATAAATATGATATATTTACTCATTATAATGTTGGTGCTGAACGTACAACACGAAAAAACATAATTTTAGTTTGAAAAAGTATCTTTTTACAATGAAATTAGACGAAAATAAAGAGCTGGTGTCGCCAAATTAAGTCGACGATCCAAGCGTCGGTTAGGTTAGGTTAGGATAGGTTAGGTTAGGTCAGCCTAACCTAACATATCATATTTTTTCATTACTAACGTATTGCCAGGAAGCTTTGTGAAGCTTGTGGTAGCTTGTGGTAGCTTGTGGTAGCTTATGGTAATTAGACGGACCCTGACAGGGCAGATCTCATCAAAACATTCAAACTCTTGAACAATTTGGAGGATGTTCATCTTGACAACTTTAATCAAAATTCAAATTCAAATGTTTATTCAGGTAAAGTACATACATACAAGGTGTGATACAAACATTGATGGATTTATAGATAGAGCTAGTACATACAATGCCTAAAGCCACTATTACACAAAGCGTTTCGGGCAGGAAAAACACTAAAGACTAAAACTTAATACTAATTGAGATTAAAGTACTGTATAAATTGTGTTGAGAAAATATAAAAATAAAAAAAGGGGGAACATGGCAGAAAAACAGCAAATATACAATTAGGTCGACAAACAGCATTGTTTAATGTTGACCAGACCACACACTAGAACGTGAAGGGATGACGACGTTTCAGCATTGTTTAAAATAGCAGACATGGGTTGACAGTAGAGGGGTAAGGTAGGTTACACGGAGTTAATTAGGTAGTGCTTAGTTTTTGTCTTTGGTTGAGAGAGGTACAGTCTTTAACATGGTTGGGAAGGTCATTTTTGTGACCCACTGTCAATCATATTTAATAAATCAATAGAGTCAGGCACAGTGCCAGAGTTTTGGAAAGTTGCTAATGTGATACCAGTTTTTAAGAAAGGAGATAGATCACTTGCGTCTAACTATCGACCAATTAGCCTAACGTCTATTGTGGGAAAGTTACTCGAATCTATAATAGCAAATAAAATTCGTCTTCATCTTGAAAAACATAAATTAATAATTGAGTCGCAACATGGTTTTATAAATGGCCGTTCATGTTTAACAAATTTGTTATCTTTTTATTCTAGCATAGTTGAGGCAGTTGATAGTGGTAAGGATTGTGATGTTGTGTACCTTAACTTTAGCAAAGCTTTCGATACAGTGCCACATGAAAGACTGATTAAAAAGATAGAGGCTCATGGTATTGGGGGTGCTATATTAAGCTGGATTAGGGCATGGCTATATCAAAGGAAACAGAGAGTTAGTATAAATGGAGTCAAGTCAGAGTGGGAAAATGTTGTAAGTGGAGTGCCTCAAGGCTCTGTCTTGGGACCTCTGTTGTTTATAATATATATAAATGATTTAGATTCAGGTTTGAGTAGCAACATTTGCAAATTTGCCGATGATACGAAAATCGGTAGGGAAATTAATTCGGAGGAGGACTCACTATCACTTCAAGTTGATCTAGATAGGGTTTTGAAATGGTCAAAGGACTGGCAGATGCAGTTTAATGCTGATAAATGTAAAGTTCTGAGGCTAGGTAATGATGATAGAGTTACAAGATACGAGCTAGATGGTGTTGAGATTGCGAAGTCGGATTGCGAAAGGGATCTGGGAGTTATAATTAGTAAGAATTTAAAACAAAAGGATCAATGCATAAATGTTCGTAATAAGGCAAATCGGACACTCGGATTTATTAATCGCAGCGTAAGTAACAAGACACCTGGTGTGGTTCTCAAGCTATATCTTGCTCTGGTTAGGCCCCATTTAGATTATGCAGTTCAGTTTTGGTCGCCATATTATAGAATGGATATAAATTCACTTGAACGTGTCCAGCGTAGGATGACTAAGTTAATTCCCCAAATTAGAAATCTTTCATATGAAGAAAGATTAACAAAGCTTAATTTGCATTCACTGGAAAGGCGAAGAGTTAGGGGTGACATGATAGAGGTTTACAAGTGGATGAATGGACATAACAAAGGGGATATTAATAGGGTATTGAAAGTATCAACACAGGACAGAACGCGAAACAATGGGTATAAATTGGATAAGTTTAGATTTAGGAAAGACTTGGGTAAATACTGGTTCAGTAACAGGGTTGTTGATTTGTGGAACCAATTGCCGCGTAACATTGTGGAGGTGGGGTCCCTCGATTGTTTCAAGCGCGGGTTGGACATGTATATGAGTGGGATTGGGTGGTTATAAATAGGAGCTGCCTCATATGGGCCAATAGGCCTTCTGCAGCTGCCTTTGTTCTTATGTTCTGTCATTCCACATTCTGGGTCCCTTGATTTGTAGAGCATTTCTAGTTTGATTAAGTCGTACTCTTGGAATATCAAATAGGTATTTGTACCTATTAGATATTTTAATGTACCTATAATGAATTTGTATTGCATCTGACCTTTTATATTAATTAATAAAAGGTCAGATGTAATACAAACAAGAAGCAACGGTTCCAAACTCATCAAGCCAAGTTCGAGATCGACCACAAGTACAGACCTGTATTCTTCTTCTTGATAATGAGCAGTCTTGAGCAGTCTCCGTGGTGTAGTGGTAAGACACTCGCCTGGCGTTCCGCGAGCGCTATGTCATGGGTTCGTATCCTTGCCGGGGAGGATTTACTGGGCCCAATTCCTTAACTGTAGCCTCTGTTTAACGCAACAGTAAAATGTGTACTTGGTTGTAACAACGATTCTTGGCGGCGGGGATCGTATTCCAGGGACCTGCCCGAAACGCTACGCGTACTAGTGGCTGTACAAGAATGTAGCAACTCTTGTATATCTCAAAAAAAAAAAAAAATGGGCACAGTTTGCATGAAGGGTTTATCCTCCCGATGACTGCACCAGTACAAATGTCGGGAGGAGCGTTTATGTTGAGAATGATAAGAGCTTCAAAAGTGTTTGTTACGTTGTGGTGTAGATAGAGGAGCGGCGACTAAAACAGAAGTGTATGTTAAGAGGGAGACTTGTCGCACCGTAGGGTAGGAGCTTGTGTTTATGGCGTCAGCTGAGCCTTAGTCCTGCACCAGGCGAGGGGGGACTGGGCTAATTTATTTATTTATTTATTTATTTATTTATTTATTTATTTATTTATTTATTTATTTATTTATTATTTATTTATTTATATACAAGAAGGTACATTGGGATTGTGAGGATGCATAATATGATAATTACAATCTTGTAAAGCCACTAGTACGTGCAGCGTTTCGGGCAGGTTCTTAATCTAAGAAAATTTTAAGTAGGTAAATACTTGCAAAATTTATAAAAAATGATAACAGTTACAAGGCAAGAAAAAAAGATGAGAGAAAATTGTAGGTATATTAAAGCACATTGGTAGCTCAGATTGATTACAATGTTTAGTTTAGTTCATTTATTATGCACCCCATACCCATCTTGTGGGCGGTAGTGGAAAGGGTTACAGAGGCACATAATGGGCTCAGGGACTGAACCCCACAATTCATTTAGCTAAGCAAGTTACAATCTTGATGAGCTAGTTACAAAATTCAATATAAGTCGTCACATCAACAATGGGTTCGAGATCGACCTCAAATACAGGTTCTAAATTAAGCAACTGACATATGTGAAGAGCTAGTGTCATAATTGATATGTTTGTCCTGCACACCGCCCCCCATCCAGTGGGCAGCGGTGGATAGGTTACAATCACTTAGTTACTACCTACAGTTAGCAAACTGGGGATATTTGGCTAAAATTTCTGGTAGCAGATCATTTTGAATGAAATATTTACACATCGCTGGAACATTGGTTATAGAATTGTCTCTAAATTCACGTATGTTTTCGCACTCCATCCCATAGTGACGGAGGGTGTGGGAATCAAGTTCAAGTTCAAGTATGTTTATTGAGATAAGCAAGAAATACATCTCAAAGGGATAGAGTAGCTTAGGCTATTTCTACCCCCCTCTACTTCAAGTCCCTCAAGGGGCGCACAAATTCAGTGAGTCAAATACACAAATAACATTACAAGAATCCCATTTAACATTACAGGTTAATATAGGAAGTACAGCATATTACAAGAATCCCATTTAACATTGCAGGTTAATATAGCAAGTACAGTATATAATTGTCACACTCTTGGGGCAAACTTCTTGTAGCTCCTAAGTATACTGTCTATCATACCATTATCACACATCCAAACAATTTGATGTGGTACGCTATTTAATTCCTTATTTCTATAGTTTTCAATAAGTTGACACTCTAATACATAATGTTCTAAGGTGTGGGCGTGCGGCATACTACATAATTTACACTCCTTATCTTCTTCACTGACATCAACACCGTATTGCCAGATATATTTGTATCCTAATCTTAGTCTCATGTAAATTGAATCCTTCCAAGTAGACTTTCCTTTACCATAGGTGAAGGACGAATTTGTATTTATTATTGAATAATGCTTAAGTGTGTTACTACTGTCCACCATTGCCATTCTCTTTATCATTTCTTCACCCTCTTGGATCACTTGTACTTGTAGGCCCCGCCTAACCACTCTGCATACTCCGCTTCCACGCAGGTCGCACTCCAAGCCTGTGTCAGGTTAGGTTAGGGTCTGTAAGTTTCATTTCTTTTTAACTGTAACCTAGACCTGGTCCTCTCCCCCAGTTCGGTTGAGATGATCTACCTGCACCGCTGCTCTAACAAGGTGGTCCTTTATAGACTTACCTCGCCTCCAGGCGATCATGGGAGGGTTTTGTGGGAATTTTACCCAGGATGGATGTTCGCTGTACGTTTCCCTCATCCATGTCCATACTTCCTGGAGTTTTCTCTTAAGCTGTGCTGCAAGGCCTGGGAAGAAAAGGGTTGGAAGAATCCATCTCTTGTCTTCCACTTCTTGTGTTCTAGGTCTGAGTAGCTCTGCCCTTGTTTTTCCTCTGAGTTTCTCCTGGGCTGCATGTATTATTGTCTCTGGGTAGTCTCTGTTCCTGAACATATCCCATAGGTCATCAAGCTGGGGATATAGCGTCTCTTCTTTGCTGTTAATTCTCTTGAGTCTGAGTCCAAGTGAGTAGGGTAGCGACTTCTTAAGGGCTAGTGGGTGGCTCGAGTCAAATTTCAGATACGTATGAAGGTTAGTCGGTTTATAGTATGCCTTCGTATGCAGATTCCTGGTTAGCTGGTCTATATATACCGTTGTATCTAGGAAATTAATCGTGGAGTCACTGTGTTCGAGGGTAAACTTAAGGTTCTCATGAACTGTATTTGACCATGAAAAGAAACTTTCTAGGCGCGGGAAACCGTCCTCCATTATTCCGAAGATGTCGTCTATGTAACGGAAATATACCTCCGGTCCGCCCTTCCTGTGGGATCGTTTCCTCTCGAACACTACATGCACAAATATTTCAGCGATTGCCACACTACTGGATGCTCCTATCGCTGTACCCTTGGTTTGCCGGTATGCCCGTCCTTCAAATTGCAAAAGGGTGTCTCTCATCACATGGAGGATGGCCTCCTCAAGAGTTTCTTTCGAGGGGGTCCTCCATACGCCTGCGTCTTGAAGTTCCTGTCTGATTTTTGTTCTGTTATCTGTAAAAAAAGATGCTACTACCTTTGCAGCTTCTCTCTGTGGTATGCTCGGGTAGAGCGATACCACATCCATGGAAAAAAGGCGGGCCCCTCTCGGGACGGGGCCTTTAATTTCTGCAATTTTCTTGAGGAAATCCGTCGTATCTTTGATTCTTTCCGGTAGTAGGCGTAGTAAGGGGTTCAGGAGAGCTGTGCAGATCCAGTCTACCGGCCTTGTTGGGGCCCGGCAGCCGCTTAGAACCGGTCTCCCTTGCCACGTTCCTGTTGTTTCTTCTAATGCTTTATGGATCTTTGGTAAAAGGTAGAGGTGGGGAATGATGGATTCAAAGGTTAGGAAGAAATCTCTCGCCCCTGCCTGCATGAGTCCTCCTTTCCCGTCCCCAGTCTTGTTTTCGAACAGCTTGAGGACTATCCTTTTACTCCTCGTTTGGGCGTTTCTAAGCGCATCGTCCTGGTTGTGTATCTGTTTGTAGGCTGCAGTGTCTGCTAGGTGCCTCTTCATCTCGTTCCTGTAGTTGTCCTTTCTCCAGGCGACGACAGTACCTCCCTTGTCCGCCGGCTTTATCACAATATCCGTGCGTCCTTTCAACGTTGATAGGGCGTCCCTCTCCTCCCTTGTGAGATTGCAGTTGCGTCGTCGTTCCGCACCACGCTTGAGGTCGACCTTCATTTGCTGGATTACCGGTTTAAGGCCTACTAGGTTGTAGTTTGGGCACTGGACTGGTTTGCTGGGGTGGAGGTACCTAAAAGAGAGGGAGAGTTTAGCTCTCTTATTGCTCCCTGTGACTTACCTTGCTCCGGCCGGAGGTTGCTCCAAAC